>JAAGEH010000125.1:2813792-2967057 GCA_011751065.1 Lasiurus cinereus | reverse complement strand
CAGCACAAAGTACTGACTAGAGATGCTATTGAGTAGAAGAGTAACAAGATCTGGTGTTGGGGAGAATAGGACCCAGAGAGAGCTCATCCTGGCTGAAAAGCGAGAGCATTGTGTTTTCCAGAATTGGATGTGAACCTCTTCCTTCACCCACTTTTCCTTTCTGTGTTATTTCAGCCTCAGTCATAGACACTGGCCACAGGTACATGGCCAGTCAGGGGCTTCCAGCCGCTGCCTACATTTTGCTGAAAGTGTGAAAACAGGCAATCCCTGAAGGAAATGGTCTGAGTGTTCTTTTGAGTTTCTGAGTGTTCTTTTGAGTTTCTTGATTATCCTCTCTTTATAAAGCACCTCTTGAACTAATTACATTAGTTTGAGATGAAACTTTGGCTGATTTTGACACTCCTCTCAAGTGGTATAGCATGATACCATATTTAAATGTGAATTTCACTTTGGTTTTAAACTATGATTTTCATTGGTGATTTTAGTGGTCAGGGGCTTCTTTTGTAACCAGTGGGAAGAAGAGGCAGGGTTCTTCCTTACCGGGGTCACCTCCATCCTGGACCAAACTCTCCTGCCCTCGTTGTTGACAGGGCCCATGTCTCTGCCACCCTGGCGAGGTGTGGTGACTAGGAAACCATGACTACCTTGAGGATAGGTGGTTCTGCAGGACCCACCTTGGCTGCAGTCCTCCTTTGCCAATCCCTTCAGAAATCCTGGACATACTGGGAATTTACATGCCCAGGAGCAGCTCCCAACCAATGACTAATATAATCACCCCAGCCTCCTTTGCCCCCACAGAAACAGTTCTCAAGTGTGACCATTGTCTCTAGAGCTCCCCTTTTTGGGAGCTCTTGAGAACAAGTCTGGCATGTAGATTTGAACTTGCCAAAGAAACAGGCGGGGAGAGGAATATCAGGGGACTGAGAGCAGAGAGAAGTTCCAAGGTTGTTTTCTGAAAGGGTTTCCTTCGGGACCCTGCCAGCCCGTTGTCATCTTTGTGGGAATGAGAACATGCTACCCTCCCCACCCTGCAGCCTTGCACCCACCGCAAGATGATAGAAGCGTGGCCTGGGTCTCTGCCCTCTCCCACTCCTCAGCAGGATGTCCTAGAGCAGGGCATACCCAGACACCATTCCTTCCATGAGAACATCAGGGATATGTGTTCAATTAATCATTCCCCAATTGCCTGGTGCGGCAGAGATTTTGCTGAATAAAAAATCATTTGTGGAAAACACACTGGCTTCAGCCATCAAACTATTTGTCAGAAATATTAAAAATGCAGGCAAATTTTTTCCACGAGGACAATGGCTGTCCATATTTCCAGATGAAATCTTATAATTGAGAACTGAGGGAGACGCTCATACTTCAGTAGCTGGCATTCTGCCTTTGTGTTTCAAATTTCAGTAAAAAATCTCAAATGTCAAAATGTATGTCACTCTCTAAATAAAATTTTACACCAGAGAGTGGGAGGAATGTTGCTATGAATCATTGGATGTTATGCCTGACAGGAGTACTGAGGACTTGAATGAACGGGTTGATGAAGGTTGAGGGGGCAAGTAGGACTATTTTCTAGGCATGAGATTTAAGACTGTGTCTGGCAGCGTTGACTTTTCCTCAGTTGCTTTTGTACCACCTGCAAAAACACCACGCCACAGTTTCTGTGTGTAAGTTACCTTCATCCTCGGACCTTGGTGCAAAATCCCATTGGCTGGGAAGATGGATTAGTGCTTTATTACTTGGAAGCCTTGAGGTTTAAGCTTTTTCAAGATTAAAAAGCTTTAAAAAATACTCCATAATAGCTAAAATTTAGGGCACAAAACAGTTACTCAATATACAGGGTATATCCACTTAACAGCAGATAGCTCAATTTTGAAAATGAAATATATTTTAATAAAAACTCTCTTTATAATTATTTGAAATGTGTTTTTACATTTTTGGAGGACACCCTATATAAAACTGAGTTGATAAATTGAATATGCATGGCAATGGCATGACAAATATTTTTACTTTTACAAGTATTTCATGGCAATGCTAATTCTTCATTGATATCCTGGTAGACACTCTGAGTGAGGTGAAGGATTTTGGATCTGGGTTCAAATCTACCCCTTTTCTGTTTCTTACTAGAGACACACAACACTTAACAACCAGAGTACATTTCTTAGAAATATGTTGATAGATGATTTTGTTGTGCAAACATCATAGAATGCACTTATACACATCTAGATGGTGTAGTCTACTATCCACCTCGGCTAGATGGTACACCAGCATTGTATATGCAGCCTGTTGTTGACCAAAATGTCATTATAAGGCACATGACTGTATTCATGTAGCTTTAGGAGAAGAAAAATTTTATGAGTCTCTTTTCTCTTTTGTACATAGGATAAGAGTATCTACTTTGTAGGGAAAAGGATCCAAAATAATATACATGTATATACTTATCATGGTACCTAAAATGTAGCAATTCAATAAATCTAGTCTTTTTATTTTAATTTTCTTTTTTTGGCTAATCCTCACCCGAGGATATTTTTCCATTGATTTTTAAAGTAAAAGGGAGGAGGAGATACACACAGAGGGAAACATTGATATGAGAGAGACACATCGATTGATAGCCTTCTGAACCTGCAACCGGGGTACATGCTTTTAACCAGGATTGAACCTGGGACCCTTTAGTCCCTGGGCCTGAAGGCCAGGCTAGTCTTCTTTCTTTAATTGCTTTGTATTTTCAGGGAATAAACTGTTGTGCATTAGTAAATATTTAGGCATATATGGTAAAACAGATATGGACAGAAAAGGATAAAAGCAACTGTGATAGTCACATTTAGCTGTTCATCAAATACTTTCAGATCTTCTCTTTGTATGCACAGGGTAGGATTATATTTTGCCATATCAGGTTATGTTAGATGTGATCATGAGACTTAATTTAGCCAATGAAAAGTCACATAAGTAAAGGCTGAAAATCCAATGTGTAATCTGTCATGTTCTCATCCCACTGTTTCAGCGATTATGGTAGCACAAGTCTAGAGGAACAACGATGAGCAGAGTCCACTTGTTGACCAGCAGTGGATGCAGATCCTGAGTGAGGAATGACCTGTGCAAAGCCACAGCAAAACCCAGCTCATACTGATTGTTATATCTACCAACCATTCGGTCAGGATCATTGAATTGATTCTGTACCACAGTTACAGCAACCTTATAAAATAGTGTGAAAGAGTAATTGTGGTAGATTCCACCTCAGCAATAATTTAGAACGTTTGGGAAACTCATATTTTTTCTATGGCATAATTAAAGACTACAACTATTTTGGAAAGCTTCCTATCTCACCAGTGACAATATCAAGGATGGGACTTTGGGAAGTCCCATGTCTTCATGAGCCACATTCATTGCTATAGATCTGTATCCTACATGGTAACCACTAATCTCACTTGGTTACTACCTTTAAATTAAGTGAAATTAAACATTTAATTTAATTTCTTAGTCACACACACCGTATTTTAAGTGACCAATAGCCATTTGTTGCTAGTACCTATCTAGAACATGTCCATCATTGTAGAAAGTTCTACTGGACATCCCTGACACAGACAGTTCTCTCAATGATATGTAAAATTCTATGCAGCTGAAGCATCTCTTCTAACCAGATTATCGCCCCTTAAGTCCTCCTCCATAGAAATTAATTTGCCACAACCTCCAATGTATCCTGTGTTGAATGCTCTTAAAATGCAAAGGAAAAGAAGCTTTCCAGAGAAAATGTACTCAATACATCCAAGGCTGTAACTACTATTATAATAATGAATATCATTGGTGGTGTTTGACGTCAGGAATTTGATATTTATGGTCTTTTTATAAAGCAGTTTCCTGTGGACTTAAAGAGGCATTTTGAGCTGCAGTGAAATAAAGGTGAGGCTAGATGATTCTTATTTAACAAATGGGCCTTCACATCAGGCAAGAGTTGTGCTCTTTTTATAAGGTTTACAAGGCTTGTGGATTGAATAATACTTTTCCCAGACAAAAACGACTAGGATAATAAATTCTCTCCATTAACATTAAACTTGGGGGTTAAATACGGCCATATTAGTCAGGATGTACTAAGTGATGCTGCTGTAAAAATCTCAAGGACTCAGTGCCTTGGACAATGAAAACCCATTTCTCATTTATGCAAATCTCTGAGGGTCTAGATGATCAGTCCAAATAGCTCTCCATTTCCCATCATCCAGGCTGCCTTCCATTTCAACATGAAGTCTCCTCCCTTATCCTTGCAGCAAGAAAAGAGTGTGAGATTATCCCACACTATCAAATAAGTTCTCCAGCCATATGCCACATCTTCTCACAACCTCTGGGCTGGCATTAGTCACACAGCCCTTCCCACAGGCAGCATGAGAGTCGTGGAAGTGTAATCCTTTCATGCATCTAGAAGGAGAAGATGATAGATATAAGAGGACATTAGAAGTCTTTATCACAGTGCAGGAAATATATTTTTAATCAAATACATTAAATGTGTAGGTCTCCAGAGAGCCAAATGGGTGATGTTTTCAGATAAGTAAGAGTTGAATTTTGTGCTTTTATGAACTGAGTGTTCACTTCTATACCAAGCTTTCATTTACTGCCAGATCCTTTGGGGTAGCTAAAAAAAAGTGCGGTGGCCTATGACTTTAATCAAGTTAACTTTTCTCAGGGGATATAAAATGAGATGGCAAGATTAGATTATTTTGTTGTCTCTTTCCAACACTGTTCTCTTTCTATAGATTTTCATGGCTGCTATTGGCAATCCTGGAAGATAGCCCTTCTGAATATATGGAGGACACTAAATGCTAGTGTACTTGAGCTGCTTTGTTTTCTGTACTACTCGTAAGCACAAACATTTTCTTCTTGTCTTCTTTTCATTCTTTTTTATTCTCTAAGACAGGGGTCGGCAAACTATGGCTCACAAGCCACATGCGGCTCTTTGGTCCCTTGAGTGTGGCTCTTCCACAAAACACCACGTGCAGGTGCACATGTACAGTATGATTGAAACTTCATGGCCCATGAGCAGAAGTCAGTTTTCGGCTCTCAGAAGAAATTTCAATCATTGTACTATTGATATTTGGCTGTGTTGACTAATGAGTTTGCCAACCACTGCTCTAAGAAATTTACAAGTAATGCTTTTGGTAATAGAGAGCATCCATTTTTTTTTTAAATGTCATGTCTGTCGAGGTAAAATTTATATAAAATAAAATTTCCTTCTTTGAGGCATTCTATCCTATCCATGTTGACAAATACTTACAGATGTATCACCACCACTACACTGGAGTATGAAATATCTCTTCCCAAATTCCATTTACCCCACTATAGTCATTCTCCATGTATCACCCTAGTTTCTGGCAATACTGTTCTGCTTTCTGTTCTTATAATTCCTCTTTTTCCAGAATGTCATAGAAATTCTTACACTCAGCAAGTTGCCCTTGAGAGTCAGTCGTGTTGTTGGATGTACCAATAGCTTTTTGTTGTACCATAGTTTGTCTCATCATCGTTGATAGATATTTGGGATTTGTCCAGTTTGGAGGCATTAACATTTTTAAAGAGGAGAATTAAAATAATCTTTCATTTGGAGAATGGCTGGGTTAGGGAAAGATCCATTAGGAGAAGGACCATAAATGGAGCAGTGGCTTTGGATGAGCAGTCTTTATCTTAGGGCTGTGAAAGTCTTTAACACAGGGAATGAGAGGCCCACCTGACCCCTGGAAGAGTAGTGGGGACAAAGATATAGATGGAGACCCAACGCCCTCCACTTGCAGCTCTAACCCAGGTGGTCCTCAAGAGTTCATCTGCAAGCTCCTTGCACCTTTAGGAAGCTCCTCGATGTATCCCAGTCTATAAAAGTGCTTCTAAATATGTCATCTCCCAACCTGAAGCACAGTATCATCTGGAAACTTGTTAGATATTAGCATCCTGAGACCCACCCCAAACCTCCTGAAAACCCTGGGGTATGGCCCAGCAATTTTATTTTTAACAAGCCTTTTAGAAGATTCTGGAGCATGTTGATATTAAAGAACCATAGTTTATATTCTAAGTTTAGGAGGTCCTGAAGAAGTTCACCAAGAACTTGCTTCAAAACTAATGTTTACTCGTGCGTCTGCATGCAAATACTTTCCTCAGACAAATTAACTAGCATAATAACCTCTCCAATGCTCTCACCAGTGACTCTCTCTGTTTATTCATGGGGAGGAGATTATAAGCAATGTAGCTCTCCTTTAAAATTTAGAGGGGACTCAAAGAGAGTGCAAGTGATGGTAAATTGATAATGAGTAATCTAGCAGAATATGGGAAAGTTTATAAAGTCCACAGGGTTTTTGAATAATGGATGATAGTGGTCAATAGTAGTGAGGCTCCTGCAGCTACTTTTAACTTCCACCTAGTTCTTCACTCCACTTGTTTCTTATTTCTGCTTAGTGCAGTAGCATCTCATTGAGCTTTTATCTAAATGTTTCTGGATTCATAGGTAGCAGATGTAGTGCCTACTCCTGGAAATGTGCTATTTTGAGATTCTGAGCCAATTATGTCATTATATTTCCAAACATAGGTGAGATTGCTATTTCCAGTAAACTATCGTGGTTCCTCCCCAGTGTGTGTAAAATTCAGGCACAGTTCACCCATGGTTTTTCTGCTCAATATTTTATAAGCCAAGGAGAAAGATAAATAATATTTAAAGAACTTGTAAACCAAATGTGTAACCATTTTAAACAATTGATGGTTTTGTTTAATGAGCTTCAGTACCACAGGATAAGAGTTGTTTCCAAAGGGCCTCAATCAACTAGACTATTGAACAGGAATGTAGAATGTAAATTGGGTTTTAACTAAAATCATACTGCTATTACTTTTTATAGAACTCATAATTTCTGGTAGAGAGCAGGTATATAGAAAACCATCATTATGGAAATGCCTTCTGGGGTCTGACCAACTGCATTTGGAGCAGGAATGAACACTTGGAGGCCTGATTTGTGTGCTACTCCTGGTTGTGTAAGGCTAAATATGTGCCATATGGTTCTTAATAATGCATCTTGCATGCCTTTGTGTGTTTCCATGTACTGCCTTTTGGGTTCATTATGCTCATATTTATTTACTTACAATTTTAAAGCCAGAGGGGAGGTGTGTTTTCTTTCATTTACACCCTTAAGGTAAATTTGTTCTTTCAGAATGACGGTGAGATAACTTGTTTTGAAAACATGAAGTAAAGGAAGGCAAACCATCTGATGTTTTTCTCCTGGTTACTGATCATAAACAATTATTTGAGACTGAATTTCTCTCTTCCTTTGTGTATTTCTCCCTGGGCTACTATGGACTTTGGGATTCAAAGAGAGATTGGTAATTATACCAATACTTCCACATCGGGTATCGAATATAAGCTGTATGCTGGCAACTTTGAAATTTCAAAGCTCCAGTTACAAATTCCCCTCTGCCCAATGGACATCTTTATCTGAAGGTCTCAGACTCAGTACATACTGCACCGAAATAAGTAGACTCCTCTGCACTGTACAGGTGGTTAGTTGTATCTTTCCCACAAGAGTAGACATCTCAGGAGGACACCATGCCTCAATCATCCTTCTCTTACAAGGCGCAGAGGATAGTCCACACTTAGCACCGTCTTGTTGATTGGAAAATAGCAGTACTAACTGTATGTGGTTTCTAAACGTGGAAGGAAGCAGCTGATGAGGACAGTCAGAATCTGTAGCTCTCAATGTCACCTCACAGTGCCAGAATCTACTTCTAGCCTACGGTGTCCTGGCCACTCCAGTGCCTAGGAGTAAAAGGCAGTGTGGCATGTTACACAGAGCATGTGTTTTAGCAGCTGTGTGTTCACGTTCCGACTCTGTCGATGGGAATTTATTTAACAATGGTCTCAGCTATAAAATGAACCAAATAATACCCATCTTGAGAGAGCCTACAAGCTGTGAAGGTATTTAAAGTGCCTAAGTGATACCTTACTTAAGATGCTGATCAAGCGGTGGATGTGCTCTTGCTACTTCAAATGTGTGTTCTCTCCCAAGTACTCCTAGAGGCTAGGGATGACTGTGACTCCATTTTGAAAATGAGGAAAACGGGGCCCACAGGCCCTCCGTAAGTGGGGAGCTGGATTTAGGAACTAGACTTCTTTCTGACCCAAATGCTTTGCTCATTCTCCCACTTTAAACTGTCAGCCCAATACAAAACACCCCGATTCTATGCCCAAGGAAGAAGCAGTGCCTGTCCTGCTCTCCTCTGCGTCTGTAAAGAACTCCATATACTGCCTTTCCCATACTTAGGCAGGACCCATGATTATGCATAGGCTTGAATCCCTGAAGGAATGTGAATTCTTTAAAGCAGGGCCATATTTGGTTTATGTGGGGCAGGGGTTGGAGGGGGAAGGGTAGTGTGTCTGCCACAGAGTAGATACTCAGTAAGGTTTGTTGAACTGAAGGGATGAGTCAGAATGCTGCAGAGTCTAAAGGTTCCCTTAATTAAAGAAAAAGGGAACTCAAAGCATTGTTTGGCATATTATTCCAAAGCCAGCATGTGAGCTAACAAGACAGGAAGCATCTATCTGCAAGTAATGTGCACAGCCCACCCTGCTGAGAATCTTAATTATGTTTTTAAAGGGAGACAGGGAGCTCTGGCTGCTTTGGCACAGTGTGGAGAGAGATGGCCCAGGGGGGGAATGCTAAATAGCCTCTCCAATCTGGGCTGCCAGCACTCAGTGTGGCTCTAGGAAGGGAAAGGGTTCCTGAGGGGTAGCTGTGATGTTCATTCAGCTGAGAGAGAGCATTTGTCCCCGTTGTTTTGATGATGACTCACTTCACAGGTAGCCGCCTTGCCCATATCTTTCTCAGTGCCTCTCCCTGAACCCTATCCAAATCCTCTCCTCACTAGATGTCCTTCACCTTCATATCCTCTGGAACTTGACTCCATCCATGGCTCCTCTCTACTCCCAGACTCTAATTGATCCAACGCATATTCAAGGCCAATTTTAAGATGCACTGTCAACATTGTAATGTGCATAGTCTTTGACTCGGGAATTCCAATTTTAGGAATGTTTCCTCCTATAGTGATTACCCCACAAGCAAGTAAAAAAATAATACATGCATAGGCTTATGTATCATTATAAAAATGAGAAATACCTGCAAGGCTCATCAGTAAAGGTTTGTCTAAATAAATCTTGCTATAGACATTTTATGTAAACTGTTAAAATGAATATAGTGCTATTATGTTGAAAAAGAAAGTTGTGGAATAATACATATCATCAGACCAATTTTTATGTACGAAAAAAGCCAGAAGTATATGCAGCATTCATTTATTCAATAAATATTTATTGAGTGTATACTATGTGCTAGGCAGTGAATAGAAAAAAAAAATCTGCCTTTCTGGAGCTTACATTTTCATCCAGGAAAATGAACAAGAAAAATAATAAAACAGAGCTACCTGGTACAGTAAAAGGTAAGTGCTAGGAAAAGTAGAGGGAGGCAGTTGACCTTGAGGCTGTCTCCCCTCATAAATTCAGTGCTTTCACATCTTTTACTTTATGCTACTTGAGATGGAACGTTAGAGTGGGCAGAGATAACCTCTGAGACTGAGTGTGGCAGGCCCTGGAGGCTAGGGAGGGCTTTCATTTTCCTTTTTATTTACTTCCTATTACCAAAATGAGGATGTATTATTTTCATTATTTTTAAGGAGAAGTTAAAGGGTTTTCCCCTCTCTTTTGTGTCTTCAAATTCTCTCATTCAATGAGATCTTTCCCTTCCACTTTTAAGGACAGCCTTTTCTCATTCTACCACCCCCCCAAAAAAAAAATCAATATCATCCTTTATTCTTCAGTCCCCTCTAGTTATAGCCCTCTCCTTCTTCTTTTTTTTCCTTTGTATCATAGTTTTGGAGGGTCCTGGACATTCAGGGTCTTAGATTTTTACCTCTACCCAGACCCATCTAGCCTTTTGGCTTCTGTGGCACTGAACCTGCTCTCTGACTTGGTCACTGAATTCTTCACAGCATCTCCTCCTGCCCCTCTGGCTAGTCATGCTCAGAGTTCCTGGTATCCCCTCCCTTCCATGGGATTCTCCATGGTGGTATCCAATATTCCCTCCTTTTCACCCCTCCAGCTCCCACTTTCTCTCTGGGTGACCTCATCAACCATTACACTTCACTGGCCTGTTTTCTAACATCTATATGAAACATCCAGAATAGGCAAATCCAAAGAAACAGGAAGTGGACTAGCAGTGGTCACAGGCTGTACAGAAGCAGAAATGACTGTTTAATTGGTGCTGGATTGCCATTTGGGATGATGAGAAATTCTGGAACTAGATAGTGGTGATGGTTGCATAACATTGCGAATGCACCGATACTGCTGAATAGCACACTCAGGAATGGTTACACTGGTAAATTTTTTGTTATGTGTATTTTACTACAATAAAAAGGAAAGAAAAAGAACATACAATCAATGGAGACTGACTTAAAGACATTGGAAATAGGAGAAAAGGATTTTAAAGTAGCTTATATAGCTGTGTCCAATGTCTAATAAAAATTGGCTAGTGATGAATGAAAAGGTAGTGTCAAGCCCAGTGGCCAGTCAGAAAACTAGCACCCAAGGCAATTCAGTATCAAAGAGGGTCAAGGTAATGAAAAATTAAATAATCCTTGGCCTGAGTCTAAGAGAGATCAGGATGTTAGCAATTGCTCTGTGGGAGCAATAGTGGTGAGTCTTCTGTGCTCTGCTGCCTTTCACAGAAAGCTTTGCCGCTGACCTTGAGGCTGTCTCACCCTAGTAAATTCAGTGCATTCAGGACTTTTACCTTTATACTCCTTGAGATGGAAAATTAGAGTAGGGTAATGTCAAAGAAGGTCTTCAGTATTCCATCTGGGCTTTCAGGGTTGAGCCTTCAGAAAGTAATGTGGTTTTCTGAGATGATCTTCTTTGTCATAAATCTTGACTTAGATTTCCAAGCAGGGACCATGACACTGATATGCTTGGCTTAAAGGAAAATGGGCCTGGATGGTGTGGCTCAGTGGTTGAATATCAATCTCTGATGTGCCTGGGTTGTAGGCTCAATCCCCAGTGGTGTCTGATCATAAAAATTTGTCATGGCTCAATCTCTAAGTGTTTGAAGTTGGACAATTAGTTTGCATTAATCCTCAGTAGGTTTGCACAAATGCTAATTTTGCTCTTTATTTTTCAGATCACAAGTCATATGTTACATTCCAACTGGTGGTAGGAAATATTGAACAATAAAATATAGAGCTGCAGTTATAAAAGCAAGAATAATACTTTTAAAAAATATGTTCTATTGAATTCTGCAGTAGACTGAAATTAATTACTCCCAGGCATGAAATCTCTAAATGAGCAGAAAGATTGTTAACTTTCTCTTCAGGACAAAAACAAAAAAAGAAAAATATGACTCCATCATACATTGTTCCTCACAAATTAGTAATTTGTTGATTGATTTCTTTTTTTTTCAAAAAGCTGTAAGACATCTCAATTGAAAATCTAACCTTTAAATATTATTCACCTCATATATAATGATTCCTAAAGTTAAAAAATAACTAGACTTGGGTATGGATCTTGTTATTTGGCCAATAAATATCAGAATTAAGATGAAGAATACATAGCTAGGTATATTTTCTAGAGGGTTAAGTTAGTGTTTGTGATTTACATTAATTCACAGTTGGCCATTAACATGATTGCTGTGCTCAAGTAGTGACCTATAATTACTGCTTTTACACTTAAAAAAGGAAGTAATAGAAAGAAATCATTTTAAGGAGATATGTCTTCCAACCAGAATTTGAAGTTGGAAAAGTGGCAAACACATTCATACTCCCCAGAGCCCTATTTTGTTACTTGTTCCCCAAGCTTCCTATCAGGAGTCACATAGTGTACTGATAGTTTGTGTATAGCACAATATGTATTCTACAAGATAAATCCCTTAGTTGCTTAATAATGCCACTAATATCTTTATTTTCTTAATATTAACAGCTTGCCACCATTTCTCACTGCAGGCATGGTAAATTGTATTATTCATAACTACTCATGAATGCTCTGTTTTTTTACACGCTTCCCAATAGCCTTAGTATATTTCCCTGCTTCAAGTGAAATCAGGTTGGCCATCTGACCTTCCTGGGCCAAAGGAATCTGAGCAGAAGCATTAAGTGGTCTCTATCTTGAGATCAGCCTGTTCCAGAATCAGTTTAGAGTCTAGTGCAAGCAGATATATGGAGCTGAGTTCAGCAGAGCTATAACTGACTGTAACGTGAACAAGAAGTACATTTCACTGTTGTAAATCACTGAGTAAGGCATTGAGGTGTTCGTTACTTGGCAAAAGTTGACTAATACACCAGAAAGTACTAACACAATAAAATGTCTTCCCCTTGTCACGTTCTCTCCTTAGTAGATACATTGGTCATCAAAACCAGTATATGAGGGACAGACTTTCCCAGAGAATGTGAGTTCCTGGACAGCAGGGCTGGGAAGCAGGCTGTTCATTTTGGTATCCCCAGTACCTAAAATGGGTTAAGATGCAATGGATATTTGATGAATGGTTATCTGGAGTTGCAGCTTTGATCTCTGTGCCCCCAAAAGTATCTTTTTAATTTCTAGCTCTTCTAACCTATCACCCTGAGGTCTCTTGAATTATAGTCTCTAAAATCTCAAATTGACTTTTACAAAGAGGTATGGGAAAGAAAGTGCTATAGGAAACTAATAATAATACTATTAAAATAATAGGAACATATATAGAATTCATCTTTACTTTGTGCTAAATGCTGGGCTAAGGAATCTCATCCATTTTCTCATTTAAATCCCACAAACAAACCAAGAAGTAAATTCAATTCTTCCTTCCTTCCTTCCTTCCTTTTTTTTTTTTTTGAACAGAGGTGAAAGGAAGTTTCAAAGCCTGTAGCTGGTAAGCAGTTAAATATAGGATTTTGATCCCAAACACTCTGGTTACAGAATTGAATTCTTATCTCATTACATCATGCTTACATATGGTATGTCAAACATAAATTGAATCTAAAGTTTTTGCTCTGAAAAACTGAAGACACTTAGAAAATGAGGCAGCTGTGATCTCTCATTAGCAACACACATGCAGTATCTAGGGATAGCTGTATGGCCACTAAAAGGGTCTGGCCAGGGCCCCGGCAGTGATTTGATGTTTTATATTGGCTCAAAACAGCTTTTTATAAATTGACCCGGGAACCAGTTTCACTCATGTCAGACTTCCATAGGTTGGCAGTGTCTTCTGTCAGTGAGACAGACCATATCAGAGATCTTTTATTTTCTCCTTCTCTTGGGTTCACCCCAACTAGCAGGTGATCTTAGAGAAAAGCTTTTATCCTTGATGTTTTTAAATTATGAAAAGTGCACAAGGATTAATGAGACAATTGCCTGCAAAGTGCTTTGAGTTGTGGGGAGCCAAGAGACGATTTAAGTGCAAGAAATTATTCCACTGCATAAGTCAGCACTGAGTTTTAAATAAGAACCCCCTTTTAAGAGTATCACTAAGGTTGAGGTGAAAATCAACAAGAGCCACACAGTTCAATGAAGGTTACCTGTTTCCCACTGACACTGGAATGAGTGAGGCTGTCAACAGAGGAGGAGAGAGCCAAAGTCTGGGCCAGGAACAACGTCAGAGGCTCTGAAGTCTAAACCATTTACATTTCTTTTAAGAGAAAACATGTCCCAGGTGCAAAACTAGTTGAATTAAGTGTCTTGCCCACCGCCACACAGCTATTTAGGATTAATGAAGCAGAGAAGCATTAAGGCTGGGAGGATACCAATGACTTCTATCCTCAGATCTGATCACCAAGGAGAAGGATAAAGGGAGGGCTAGGTGGCTGGGTGGCTGGGGGTAGTGTCAATGAAAAGGCAGACTTGACCTAAGTAGGAAAGACCAGCAGGATTTGGGTCACTGAAGGAGTGAGGGAGATGTATTCCATGCCATTAAAACTATGTGATCTTGAGTTTAGAAGTTGGAATGTGCATGGCAAGGAAAATCACAGCACCTACTACTATAATTTGATGTAGAAGATACAGCACCTTTCATTTACTGAAGTTTTCTCAACCTCTTACTCCGATTCTCTCTTCCTTCTTTCTGTGACCACAAATGGTATCTTGGGTGTCTGAGAGAGGCATTGGGCTGAGTCCTAGCTTCTTAAAAAAAGCAGTGCAAAGAAAAATTAATAAATTACTCCTGACACCGAGGAGATCAACATGTACTCCCTGGTTACCAAGTAGAACTTGAGAACTTAAGAGGTGGACCGATCATGCCAGGGTTGTTCAGGGAAGGCAGAGGATAGTTCTGGCAGGAGAGGGAACAGTAGCAGCCAGAACCAAGATTTGCATTGGGTTTACTACATGCTAGGCTGTACTTTAGGGCTTTCCGTGCATTCATTGATTTAATCCTCACTGATCCCAGAGGGCAGTTTCCATGTCAACCGGAACCTGTCTTTCCATATCTCTTGGCTCTTTCCCTCTGTGTTGGCTGAATTCCTGTGGAATTTCCAGAGTGATGGCAGAGTGCAGTGTTGTGTGGACCTAATGGGACCCTGAGGCAAAGAGAAAAATCAATGCAATACAGATACAGTTTTCATTTAAAATTTTGATATTTTAAAATTTTTGATTTTAAAAAATAAAGACTTAAAATATTTATCTTGATTACTGAGATTTAAAAAATATGTGTATATTATGAAAGTATTCTCACCATCTAGTTAATTAACACTTTATCACTTCACATATTGTTTTTCGGTGAGAACATTTAAGTTCTACTCTCTTAGCATGTTTTAATGATATGATACAGTGCTATCAACTACAGTCATCATGTTTTACATTGAACCTCGGATCTTACCATTTTATAGCTGAAAGATTATGCCCTTTTACCACCTCCTCCCTTCGTTCCCCACTCTGCAGCCCCTAACAACCACTTTTATATTCTATTTCCATGAGTTTGGCTTTATTTTTAATTCCACATAAAAGTGACATTATATGATATTTATCTTTCTCTGTCTCATCTCACTTAGCATAATGCCCTTAAGGTCCATCCATATTGATGCAAATGGTGGGACTTCCTTCTTTCTCCTGGCTGAACACTATTCTACCTCTTGCACCCCCACGCTGCTCAGTCACTGGTGGAGGCCTGGTGGTGCAGGGAGGCAGCTCTGTTTTGGCTGAGGACACTTTTTTAGAAAACAAGGCAGCTGTGATCTCTCATCAGCCAACATACGCACAGCAGCTAGGGATGACTGTATGGCCACTAATGATCTGGCCAGGACCTACCAGTGTCCAATGCAAGGGGTATAATGAAAGATTCAATTACTAGAAAGGGAAATTGATGCTGCTCAGGCATTCAACAGATTTCCTCTCAGCTCCTTAGCAGAGGAAGTGGAATTGATTATCCCCTAATGACTTCTGTTTTCCAAGAAGAAAGGAGAGAGCACACACCCTTTCCTGTATTCCCATCTGAGACACTGAAACAGGAGCAGCTGCCATCTGTCTGCCCAATGCCTGGCTTCTAAGTGAGAAAAGCTTTCAGCAGAGGGTCCACCAGCAGTGCCGCTCACCTGAGCTCAGCTCCCTCTTCCACACAGCCCACCACAGCACAGAACCAGGGTGAATCATGCTGGCAGGCCCTGCACAGGCCTGGGGCGGCTGGGCCAGAGAGCATTACAGGGAGCAAAATGGACTTCTTCCTTGAAAATTCCCTTAGGGGTGGTGTCATGGCATGTGGAGGTGTCCTGGGGAGGCTGGTGAGTGAACTGCAGTCCAAGGAAGGAAGAGAAACAGCTGTCCGCTGCTGGCCATGCCAGCGAGCCTGCAGAAGTGCTCCTCTGTCAGCCAGGCAGCCCATCACCCTTTCATTAGCAGTAATTGAATGCCTACAGAGGCAGTAATTACAAATCCCGGCCAGGCCTCACAGGCTCATCCATCTTTGTTTATCATCCCAGTAAGGGTATTGATCATTACCAGGGCCCTCCTGGTTCTAGGATAGGGACAGAGAAATTGGTCTAATGAGGCCTGGCATGTATTGTGTAACACGTGCCCGCAGGGAAAAGGCAGATCAGAAGTGCTGGGAAATGGCGAGCACCTGATTTCCCGAGTGCTCAGGCTGTAAACATTCTTGGGTGTTTCCTTCGTAGAGCTTATGCTCAGTCTCCATCCCTCTGGCATCTTTGCTTTGGCTGGAGCCAACACAGCCACACAGATGCAAAGCAGACTCAGTAGCTTCTCTCCTAAATCACCTTTCTGCAGGTGTGGAAGAAATAGAGAGAAAAAGAGAGAGGGGG
Source organism: Lasiurus cinereus (assembly GCA_011751065.1). Classification (NCBI taxonomy): domain Eukaryota; kingdom Metazoa; phylum Chordata; class Mammalia; order Chiroptera; family Vespertilionidae; genus Lasiurus; species Lasiurus cinereus. Next base: position 2,950,788 of record JAAGEH010000125.1, on the reverse strand, counting down.
GGGCGGGAGAAAAGAGAGGGAAGAAGAAAGGAAGGAAGGGGGGTAGGAAAGAAAGGAGGAGAGGAAGAAAAGGGAAGAAAGGGAGAGAAGAAGGGAGGAAGGAAGGGGAATCAACTTATTTCTCTGAAAGCTTGTAAATAGAAGGAAAGAGCCAAGCATTTCATTTGTTTTGACTGTGTGAGTACTGTCAGGGTAACCAAAGAGTTGGTAAGGAGAAGTTTCTTTTCATAGAAGCAGCCAACTAATCAATGAAAAAAAAAAAAGGTAGAATTAGATCAATAGTTCAAACACCAGGATGCACTAGAATTGCCTGGAGGGCTTCTTTAAACCAAGATGCTGGGCTCCATCTGGAGTTTCTGATTGAGGCCTGGGTGGGGCTGGAGAGTCTGCATTTCTAACCAGTTCCCAAGTGATGCTGCCACTGCTGGTCCTGAGACCACACATGGAGAGCCATTGGATTAGTGTCCCTGCTTTGCAAACCTTAATGAAACCACAGACATGAGCAGTGATCATCAGAGACTGTTAATGTCATACAACATGCAGCAACTGAATAGGATATGCCTCCTGGTGGAAGTATACAAAACCCCCTGTGATCCCAAATCAGTCAAGCTAGATCTAGCTACCAGTTTACAGAGGATACAGAGAAGCAAATTAAAGTCACCACAGGTGCGCAAACAGCAAAATCTAGATCGTGGGAAACTTTAAGACAAGCCAGTTATTGCCTGGGAGAGGAGTGCAGGGGAGCATGTAAATTCCAAGAGACAAGAGACACACGATCCCTGTGAATTGATCCGTTCAGAAGCTGATCTGATCCAGAGATCTCTGAAAAAGAAAACTGGGAGACAACCAGGGTAATTTGAACACTGACTACATATCTGATCATATTAGGGAATTATTACCACCCTTGTTCTTCCCAGGCCTGGGGTCCTTCTCTGGCCCCTTGAGTGTGGCTCTTCCACAAAATACCACATGCGGGCATGCACGTACAGTGTGATCGAAACTTCACAGTCCATGCGCAGAAGTTCGTTTTCAGCCTGGGCAATTCTATTTTGAAGAAGTGATGTTAGAACACTTAAGGGGCCAAAGAGCCGTATGTGGCTTACGAGCCACAGTTTGCCAACCACTGTTCTAGACAATTCTACGAGGCCCATGTCTGTTGGTACTGTCACCTTCCCAGTACACATTGCACGGAATAGAGTCAATCCACAGTATTTACTTCCTGAATGCAGAAGGAATAAATCTTCTGGCATTCTAATGGTTTCAAGTTATTTTCTCCCACCTGCTTTTAATTGTTCTTTTTATTACCTTATCAGAGTCCTGTAAGAACTAATGATATCATTACAAGGTGACACGATTTCGCCATTTTTTTAAATTAAATCTTTATTATTCAGATTATTACATTTGTTTTTCTTTTTTCCCCTCCATAGCACCCCTCCACCCAGCTCCCACCCCTCCCTCTGCCCTTAGCTCCCTACCATTGATCTCATCCATAGGTGTGTGATTTTTTTCCAGTCTCTCCCTGTACACCCCTCACCCTTTTCCCCCTGAGAATTATCAGTCCATTCCCTTTCTGTGCTCCTGATTCTATTCTATTCACCAGTTTATTCTGTTCATCAAATTTTTAATTCACTAATTTTTAGATTCACTTATTGATAGATATGTATTTGTTGTTCATAATTTTTTGTCTTTTACCTTTTTCTTCTTCCTCTTCTAAAAGAGTACCTTTCAGCATTTCATATAATACTGGTTTGGAGTTGATGAACTCCTTTAGCTTTTTCTTATCTGTGAAGCTCTTTATCTGCCCTTCAATTCTGAATGTTAGCTTTGCTGGATAGATTATTCTTGGTTGTAGGTTCTTGCTATTCATCACGTTGAATATTTCTTGCCACTCCCGTCTGGCCTGCATCGTTCCTGTTGAGAAATCAGCTGACAGTCATATGGGTGCTCCCTTGTAGGTAATAAACTGTTTTTCTCTTGCTGCTTTTAATATTCTCTCTTTGTCTTTTGCTCTTGGTATTTTAATTATGATGTGTCTTGGTGTGGTCCTGTTTGGATTCCTTTTATATGGGGTTCTGTGTGCTTCCTGGACTTGTAAATCTATTTCTTTTACCAGATGTGGGAAGTTTTCAGTCATTATTTCTTTAAACAGGTTTTCAGTATCTTGCTCTCTCTCTTCTTCTGGCACCCCCACAATTCTGATGTTGGTACGCTTAAAGCTGTCCCAGAGTCTCCTTACATTATGTTCACATTTTTGGATTCTTTTCTCTTCTTGCTTTTCCAGTTGAGTGTTTTCTGCTTCTTTATATTTCAAATTTTTGACTTGATTCTTGCCTTTCTCTAGTCTGCTGTTAGGACTCTGTATAATATTTTTTATTTCAGTCAGTGTATGTTTAATTTCTAGTTGGTCTTTTATCATCTTTAGTTGGACCTTTTCCATCTCTAGTTGGTCCTTTTTCATCTCCTCTTGGCTCTTGCTAAATTTATCCATCTTTTCTAGCATATTCTTGAAAAACCTTACAAGCATGGTTTTGAACTCTATATCCAGTTGTTTTTTTTCCTCTATTTCTTTTGTTTGTGATCCCTTCCCTTGTCTCAGCATTTTCACTATGCCGGGGAAACTTCTGTGTTGAATTCAGCCTTATGATACCAGACGCAAAGCTGCAGAAGCCTCTGTTGAGCTTGGGATGGGTGGAGTCTCAGGGCTTAAGGGACCACCTTGCCTTCCAGTCAGCCCCGCCCTCCACGGCTCCTGAGTCTCACATGACTGGGTAATGGCTGGAGCGGTCCTTGTGCGGCGCACCCGCAGTGCTTCTAGACCGCTCCCTTTCCAGCTCCCCTGTGCGCCAGGACCACACGAGTCTAGGTCCCCAGGGTTTCGCCCAAAACAGGGGCCCAGTGGACTCAGAAGTAGCACAGTTTGGAGGGTCTGTCTCCCGCCCACTAGCGAAAGCCAGCGGCACAATCAGCAATCTGTCCTCTGCGCAGCACCGTGCATGACCAGATCTCCTATCTTTTGCAACTCCCCTAAATTTCTGTGCACCTCTCCCTTTTCACAGTCCAAACTCACCCCGTATGAGTTTCGGCTGGATCTGGGGTTTAGTGTTGTAAGATTAGGGGTTCAATGCCTTTGGGAGTCTCCCTTTCCCTCCCGCCAGAGAAAGCCAGCCAGGTACTCCGGCACCCGCTCTCTCAGCGCGCGCGTCTCCGTATCTCAGCTTTTTGCAGCTTCTCTGGGTCTCCATGAGCCCCTCTCTTTCCTTCTAGCTGTAGAACTTACACTCAGCCAGCTTTCCTGTGGTTCTGGATGATGTCTGTTCTGTCTTTTAGTTGTAGTTTTGAAATTGTTGTGCGAGGCAGCAGTGTAGGTGTTTACCTATGCCGCCATCTTGGATTCTCTCGATTTCGCCATTTTAAGGAATGAAGTCAAACGTGTCGAGTGATTTGTCCAGAATCATAAACTGTGTGGAACAGGATAAGACAAAAGATGGTCTTTCTGATTCTGAACCTGGTGATCTGTTTCAAGTTTTTGTTCAGAAATGTCTGAACTTCTAGAAATAGTCACTGTAACAGTTAAACTAATGCTCGATGGTCTTGGTGGGAGAGAGGGGCTTCTGTTTCATATGAGGCAGGGTAGTAAGGCCCTGAGATGCTGCACATTTGGTGAGCAGTATTATATTTGGCACCTTAGCCTCCTTGAAGAGTGCTGGTTTCCCTTCCAGTTTAAAGACTGTCATTTCAGTTTTTTTAGTGTTCTGCAGTAGAGTCAGCAATGGATTTCCATCAGCATGCTAGCATGTATAGGATCCTCTCTCTCTCTCTCTCTCTCTCTCTCTCTCTCTCGTATCTACCTCTCTTTCTCTCTTTCTCCCCATACCATTCTCTCTGTGTGTCTCAATCTGAATCTCTATTATCTCTTTCTTTATTTCTATCTTTATCTCTATTTCTTTCTTTTTTAATATATTTTATTGATTTTTTACAGAGAGGGAGGGAGAGGGACAGAGAGTTAGAAACTTAGATGAGAGAGAAACATCCATCAGCTGCCTCCTGCACACCTCCCACTGGGGATGGGCCCTCAACCAAGACACATGACCCTGACCAGAATCAAACCTGGGCCCCTTCAGTCTGCAGGCTGACACTCTATCCACCTAGCCAAACTGGTTTTGGTTCTTTATCTCTTTCTATCTCTACCTCTATCTATCTCTCTACTCTTAATCTTATGCCTCTTTCCTGCTTCAGCCACATTGTTTTCATAGCAAAACTTATTAAAAGAATTGCCCACAAGTGTTGCTTCCCATTTCTCACTTCCTGTTCTTTTCTCCATCCCCACTAATTTGGTTTCTCTTCCTGCCGTTCTGTTCAAACTATCTTTGAGTAACTGACAATTTCCATATTTCCAATCTGCTCTTATGTTACTTGACCTCAGAGGCATTGAACACTGACCATTTCTTCTTCATTGAATTATTATTCTCTTGGAGTATTAGTCAAGATTGATTAACTGCCCAAAGAAATAATCACAAAACCTCAGGATGATTTAACACAATAACATTTTATTTTTTGCTTATTACATTAAAGGTTACAATAAAAGGGAAAAGAACAAGAAGGATATGTGGGAGATTTTTATGGGCCAGACTTGGAATAGCCTATGTCACTTTCACCTACATTCTATGTGTCATTCTCTTGGTCCCTCCTGGATGAAGAGGTGCTAAAATGAGGTCTGTAGCTGAGCACTGCTCCCCCAAAATAGCTCTCCATTATGGAAAGTGAGTATAAGTCTATGGCAGGCAACCAACTATCTTGGCCATGAGGAGAGAGCCAGGCAGGTGCCTGGTCTTGTATGTCCTCAAATCTCCAAAGCAGGACTTAGCATAGTCTCTTCTCCAATCTCATCTCTGCTTTGGCAATGGACGTCATTTCCCAGGTAACTCTGCTTCTTCCCTAGGGGCAATCTTAGGTCTTTGTGAAGATACCCTCAGGTACAGATTTCATGGGACCCTCAGGTCACTTTTGCATCTTGATCTTCTCTGGAATAGGGACCATTTAATCCTAGACATCCTTTCACAAACTCCCAGTAGAAGCTTAATTGTCTTCATACAGAGGAGCTGGGTATCTCAGTGGGAGATACATATTTAATATCTTCATATGTTCCCTGTGCTCTTTGTGCTCTGGTGTATACTCTAGGATTATTTGGATCACAGAAGGAACTTCATTATCTAGCATTGGAGCACAATTTGCAGTTTTTTTCTATGTCACATTTATAAAGAAAACTCCATATATTACAAGCACAACACATGTAGAAATTACTGGCTTTATTCCATGTGAATTCTTAAGGTTTTCTTATCTAATAAAAGAGTAATATGCAAATTAACCATTACTCTGTCACAAAGATGGCAGCACCTATAGCCATAAGATGGTCACATCCAGTCCCCTCAGCTCCACCCATTGGAGTGTTTGGTCCTGTTGGCCCAGCCAGCGGTCGCAGGGACCAAGCAGAGAGGCAGGATCTGCCTATTCTGGTAGCGGATCCAGCCTCGCTGCTCTGCCACCTCTGGAGTGTCTGGGGCTGAGCTGCAAGGCTGGATCCACCCTCCAGGGGTGGATCCAGCCTTGTTGTTCTGCCGCTGCTGCTGGAGTGTTTGGGCCTGTTGGCCTGGTCAGGGGTTGCAGGAACCAAGCAAAGAGGCAGGATCTACCCACTCCCATGATGGATCCAGCCTCACTGCTGCTGGAGTGTTTGGGCCTGTTGGCCTGGTCAGGAGTCTCGGGAACCAAGCAGAGAGGCAGGCCCCTCCCACTCTGGCAGCAGATCCAGCCTCACTATTTCCCAGCCTCTGGAAGTATATGGGCCTGTCATCTGGGCTAGAGGCCTCAGTGGGCTTCACTCTCTTCTTTGCTTCGCTCAGTCTACAGGAAGCCCTATTCTTGCAGGAATCTTCCTGCAATGGGCCTCTAGTATTTTAATAAGCCCATAAACATCACAAGCATTCTATCATGCTTCTCTTTTACCTGGAGGAAGATTTATTATATGGTGGGTCTCTTGATAGTGTCCCTATTTTATCACAAAGGCTGGCCCAGAGTCACACACATTCTGGGGTTTGAATGTGGAAGTGAGCACTGGACACTCAGGCCAGGCAAGCCCTTTGCGTAGCACATCCCCTCCCCCCGTTCCCCCCTGCCCCCGGATAAGGATGAAGGATGGAGAGTATTATATACTGCTTCTCTGTGACCCCACTCAGCTCTTGGAGTAAATCTCCTTCAAGGCTGTCCAAGTGTCCTCTCCTATGAACATACTTTCCTCTAAAAAATATAATTGGTAGGGAACAATATCATCATAAGATCTGGGTCTGTTTGTGATGACTGAAGTCCTTGGAGCATTCCAATGCCTCTCAGAATTCTTGAACCAGTGTTCCCCAAATCATTTACAGCCATTGCACTGTAGTAACTGAGAAAATGCAAAGTTACAAGGGTTCTGGGGCTGGAATATAGCAAGGCCCATCTCTGGCCATGTTCTCCTTGGTCCAAAATATTTCATTTAAATAAATACTCTTTTAACACTTAATATTCTATACCCAGTACTAGGTAATGAGGGATATAAACAAAAATAAAAGAACATAGTGGATGCTAGGATTCCCCTTCAAAATGGAAGGACTTAACTTCTAGGTGTTATGAATGTCTTTGGCTGACAACCTTCAACTGTCAACCCTTTTCAGGAACTGACTCAGCTGGAGAAAGCTGCCTCGCCCAAGGTCACATCCCCTTCCTCTGGCAGCCCAGATATAATGGTTGGTCTGAAGATCTAACCCTAAAGGGCCATCCTGGTTTCAGAGTTCCCTGTAGGATTGGCTGAGGCCTTGATTGAGATGGTTGATGGACTTTGCTTTGTCCCCTTTGCCCAGTTCAGCTTTCTGCCTGCCCCATCCTTGGTGTTTTCCAAAGTACTCCTCAACAGTTTTCCCATGTACTGATGTGTATCTCGGGTCTGCTTCCTGAGGAACCCAACCTGAAGCCATGGGATATCTGGGGATCTTTGACTGAGGTGCTCACAATCTAGCTATGGATATGTGAATTAGTTACAATCCCTCTATGATACCAGTGCTGTGAGACAATAAGGGAGAAGCAACATATAACTTTTTCCCAAGCCTTCCTTCCCATCAGACAGGAAAGATTGAGCCTTACCCTAAGGGGGAGCAAAGATGTGGGATGATTGCCACTTTGAAGAGCCAGGATAGGAGAGTCATTTATTATTTTCTCCTTTCTCTTTCATAACTTCTTCCTCGTCATACTTGTATAATTTTCCTTGCTGATGGTGGGTGGACTGGCAAAACTCCCAGGCAGACATTGTGTATTCTACCAAAAGGCTGACTCACAAGGAATGGGCTTTGGGAGATCAATAACCCAATTGTTCCCAGATGTGCTGAAGGCAGGCTGTACATGCATCATGTAAAAAACAAAGGATGCCAAGAAAAAAGAGAGTTCACCTAAAGAGAAGTAGATTACATCATTAAACCTTTAATTAACCTGATGGCTTTGACTTAAAACAAAATCAATGGAGCTTTCTCACTTGCAGGAAAGAATAAACTTAATATTTTATGTACAAATGATTTATCAAATTTTTATTTTTATTTTAGCATACAGTTTCTGTGGTGGGTTCCTGTGTGCTATGTTGGGCTCTTTTTCTTCTCAAAATTTAAAATTGGAAACTTTTTTGACTAGAAAAAAAACTTTCTGGCAAAAGATTTAAAGAGACTTTAAGACTTAAAAAAGAAACTTCACAGAAAAATACTTAATGTTTTGATTAAAAGCCGTGTGTGTGTGTGTGTGTGTGTGTGTGTGTGTGTGTGTAGGATAAGGAGGCATGAAATTATTTTTACATAGATATAATTGGTTCAAATTGGTTCCTTTTTTAAAAATTTCTCTGTTGAATAGTTTGCAGTGTTCCCCCTTACCCATGGGGGACACATTCTAAGATTCCCAGTGGGTGCCTGAAATTGTAGATAATAATTCCATTTATTATGTTTTCTCCTATATATGCATTCCTATAATCAAGTATAATTTATAAATTAAGCAATTTCACAGATAGAAGATTGGTTCTTACTGTAGATTTTAGCAATGTCAGCATAGGATTTTTTCCCTTTCCTTATTAAATCAAGAACTTTCACCTTTTCACTTAAACATTTTACGGCTTCTCTTTGGCATATCCGAATTGCTAGCATCACCACTCTTCTGCTTTGGGGCCATTATTAAGAGTTATTTGAACACAAGCCCTGCAATGCCTTAGCAGGCAATCTGACATCCCAGATGGCTAAGTAACTAACAGGTGGGGAGAGTCTACAGCTTTGAGACTCTGGATGAAGCAATGATTCATGTCCCTGATGTGATGGTTTGAGATATCATGGTGCTACTTAGAATAGTGTGCTATTTAAAACTTCTGAATTGTGTATTTCAGGAATTTTCTACCTAATATTTTTGAACTGTGGTTGAGTACAGGTAACTGAAACTGCAGACAGCTGAATAGAGATCACTGGTTGAGTACAGGTAACTAAAACTATAGACAGCTGAATAGAAGTCACACTAGGTACTTTGCAAATTCACAAAAGAAATATTTATTCATGTTTCTAATGTAATTGATTAAATTTTCATCTAATGCTCAATTAGCTGTGGCTATACTGTCCTGTTCAGAGTTCATGGGCAGAGACAAATCTATTAGTACATCAAGTTACTAGTAAACAGCACTAAATAACAATGCCAGTACCAGGAATGCCATAAATTTCTCCTTCCATCTCCACTCACCAAGGGTTTGATAGCTATCTAAAAGGCCTACAAACCTATATAAATGTTTTATTTTCCCTTTTGTTCCTTCCTTCAACCTCACTTTATGATTCCAGCCATCAGTGTGAATAAAATAATTCTGGTTAGGATCAAGAAAGTTAGATTTAAATTTAGGAACTGGAAACTATTCTGACATTATTTGGGAGACCTTCGGGGAATAAGGTGCTTACAATCTCACTGGGAGGCCTGGAGGATCAGATTCAAGGTGAGGCCTGGAACTGATAACCACTCAAGGTGTCATGCACCACCAACTAGTAAGCAGAGGCCCGAGGAGGACACAAGAGGTATAACAGGCTTTCCTGGCCTTCAGGGCAAGTGACATCTTCAGGAGGAAGTGCTGTGTGTGATGCTGAGGCCAGGAGAATGAGTAAAACTAGTCATTTGAAGGGGAGGGGAGGACACCAATTAAATGGGAAAGGTCTTATCTTCTTTAATAGGAAAGAGAAAGGATAAACTTGAGCTGGAGACCGTTTAACTTGTCTGTTAAGGATTGATGTTTGCTTCAGAACATATGAAAGCAGAAAAGGGAGTAATCCAATTGAGTGTCCTTGCAACCAATTCTGTGTGACCGAACCACAGTAGTGGGAGCTGGGTGTTGGCCTGGGACTGGGATGGCCCAGCTGCATGGCACTCATTCTCTTAGGCAGAGGCAGCAGAAGAGCAGTGGTCACCATCCTAAGTGGGAGCAGGGATTTTGTCATATTGTGGAGAGAAAAGCACAGGACGAGTAATGGTACGTAAGGGAAGGAAATGAGAGGAGACAGTACTGAAGAGTATTTTTTTAATGGAAATTGGGAAAGGCACACGAAGACTTGAAGTTATTTTGAAATGATGCTTTCGTTGTGAGACATTTAGTATGAAGTGGGTCATGTCAGTTACGGCTTTGACATGATTACAAAAATAGAATTGCAAATGCTCATCCTTAAAGATTCTTACATCTGCTCTTCAGTACCTCAATAATGCCTTTACATTTTTTGATGTATAATTTATGTTTTTATAAACTTGCACTTCACAAAATGTAACCTGAGTATGTCGTTACTCTGCAAAGTGAATTGGAGGAGGTAAGACCTGAAAAACCATCTCTTTAGGGGAATTCCCCCTCCTTGAATTCTTGATATTACCTCATTTATTTCAAACTCAGCTATATTATGTCCAGGTCTATACCCAGGTATTGTGATAGATGCTGGGGGGACAGAGAAAGGACTCATAGGTGTGTGTGCTCTCCTGTTTACATACACATATCTATAACTATTTTGGTATGTACTATATCTGTACTAAGCTATTTTTGAGTTCATGCTGGTTTCTCCTAATATGATGAATCACCATATGGATCATCCTAGCCTTCTCTCCACATTTATCTGCCAACTCTCTTTCCAACACTGAGAAACCTGCCCCCACCATCTGCCATTCTTTCACTTAATTGTTTAATGTCAGTGAGCGTGGATAGCAGCGTCAGAACTTTTAACTTGCACTTCTGGGAAAGGACTTTATCAATGGGAGTGCAGGGCTTATGTACGATTTATTTTGTCTTTAACCCTGCAGGCTACATACATGTTCAGAGTTACTTACATGGAAGTTTCTCCCCTGCCCCTAGGTGGTTTCACACATTTACCATGCAGTTAGCTTGTCTGTCATATTCTGTGTCCCATCCTGAAATCTCCAACCTCATAAATAATTTTTGAAAAAAATTATGTACAATGCTTGCTTCAACAGCACATATGTAAAAAATTGTATACATTAGGGTCACTGTTTGTGCTTTGTCATTCTAAGGTTTTGACAAATGGGTAGTGTTATGTGTCAACCATTGCAGCATCATACAGAATGTTTTCACCATCCTAAAAATTGTCCCCTGCTTCACCTATTCAATCCTCCTCCCCACCTCCTGAACTCCTGGCAGTGATTTTTTTTTTATCATTGCTGTGGTTTTGACTTTTACAAAATGCCACATAATTATAATCATACAGTGTGGATCATTTTTGTTTGTTTTGTTAATCCTCACCCAAGGATATTTTTTTTTTCCCATTGAATTTCAGAGAGAGTGGAGGGAGGGAGGAAGAGAGGCAGAGCTGGAACTGACTAGATGTCTGATTGCCAATTTAGGCCTGATCCTCCTGAGATCAGGCCTAAATGGGCAGTCGGACATCCCTCTATGGGTCCCAGATGGAGAAGATGCAGCCTGGGCTGAGGGACACCCTCCCTTCCCCGTGCATGAACTTCATACACCGGGCCTCTAGTTTTTATATATATATATAACAGTTTGTTTATCCATTGAACTATTGAAAGACATCTTGTTTGCTCTCCGTTGTTGGCAAGAATAAGTAATGATACTATGAAGATTCACAGACAAGTTTTTGTGTAGAGACAAGTCTTCAGTTCAGTTGGGTAAATGCCTATGAGTGCAGTTGCTGGATTGTGTGGTAAAACTGTGTTTAGGAAACTGCCAAACTGTCTTCTAATGTGGCTGTACCGTTTTCTATTCCCACCAGCAGTGCAAATAAATGAGATGCCTGTTGCTATTACATCCTTGCCAACAATTTATATTGTCAGTTTTTAAAAATTAGTTATTCTGATAGTGATAACTCATTTTTATTCAATTTACAGTTTCCTAATGACAAACAATATTGAATACATCATCATATGCTTACTTGCCATTGGATATATATATATTTTTTGTGAAGTGCGTATTAAGGTCTTTTGTTTACCTGATCAATTTTTCAGACTCTGATCCCTTGTTGTTGTGGTCCTTCTCTAATTTTATCACTGGCACAATACCACAATCTTGGGGATGTTCAAGGTTATTATTATACTCAACTGGAATGAATGGATAAAAAGAACCTGTTTGCAACCTGATGATCTGAAAGAAAGAATGGGTACTACAATTTAGTTTTTGGACCCAGAGGGAAAAAGGATATGGATCTAAGTTAGGTGAGACTTAGAAAGTTCTCTTGGTGATCCCAAAACTCTCTATCCTCTGTCCCTTTCATTTTTATATTCCACGACATTTATGTCTCTATTTGTCAGTCAGGGATCATGTTGCCAAATATTATGACAGTCAAGAGAACATTTTTCTGAGCATATAACCCTAAGTTAAATGGTCCTAGGATTTGAAACATCTCCCATGTGAAGATGCCCAGCACTGAGACGATTATTTCTAACAACCCAAGTATCAGTCTTCCTTTTGTATTTATAGAAATTCAATGGTTTGGCTTATACTCAGTTCTTGTTTGATGGATGGGCTTGCTTAAAACCTGGCAGGCCTATTCAAACTCCCTGGCATTGAGGAGGCTTGGCTCTTCATCTATAATATGGGCGGATGGCAAAGGAAATTCTTGGCAGCTTGCTTCACTGAGACTAGTAAACAATAATTATGTGGACATATACATCCTAATTCTGCTGTATCATTTCCTTCTTTCAAAATACGTAAAGGAGTTTTGGTTCTGGATAATAAATAGTAAGAATCATAGCACTCTGCATTTAAACCAAATGAGCTCAATGAGGATATACAATTTTTGCAATTACAATTTTACTGTTTTGCCTATATTCACAATAGAAGAAGAAAACAAGGAATCACAATTTTCTTGGTATGTGGAAAGCTAGGAGCTCATCAAATGCTTTGTGGGAGCTCTGGTTGTCAGGTCATTTGGAATCCAGTCAATTTTAGCTCTGCCTGTGACTGGTCCTCAGATCTTGACATTAGTCCCCCTGTCAAAAATGAATAAGTGGCCGAGACCGGTTTGGCTCAGTGGATAGAGCGTCGGCTTGCGGACTGAAAGGTCCCAGGTTTGATTCCGGTCGGGGGCATGTACCTTGCTTGCGGGCATATCTCCACTGTGGGGCATGCAAGAGGTGGCTGATTGATGTCTCTCTCTCATTGATGTTTCTGACTTTCTATCTCTCTCCCTTCCTCTCTGTAAAAAATCAATAAAATATATATTTTAAAAAAATGAATAAGTGGAGGCAGATGACAGCTGGTTTACCTTTGGATACCATCCTCCTATATAATAAAAAGGTAATATGCAAATTGACCATCATTTCAACACACAAGATGGTCGCCCCCATGTGGTCAAAGATGGCTGCCTCCATGTGGACACAAAATGGCCACCACAAGACAGCCAGCAGGAGAGACAGTTGTGGGTGATCAGGCCAGCAGGGGGGGGAGGGAAGTTGGGAGGGACTAGGCCTGCAAGGGAGGGCATTTGGGAGGGACCAGGCCTATAGGGGAGAGCACTTAGGGGTGAGCAGGCCGGCAGAGGAGAGCAGTTGGGAGTGACGGGGCCTGTAGGGGAGGACAGTTGGGGGGGACCAGGCCTGCAAGGGAGGGAAGTTAGGGGTGACTAGGCCAGTAGGGGAGGAAGGTTAGGGGCAATCGGGCAGGCAGGAGAGCAGTTAGACATCTCAATCAGGATGTCAGGGGAGTGTTAGGAGGTGATCAGGCTGGCAGGCAGAAGCAGTTAGGGGCAAGCAGGAAGGCAGGCAGGCAAGTGGTTGGGAGCCAGCAATCGATTGTGAGGATGCCCTTGAGGGGGTCACAGATTGGAGAGGCTGCAGGTTGGGCTGAGGGAACCCACCCCCTCATGCACAATTTTGTGCACTGGGCCTCTAGTATGTGATAACAGGGCATTCTAAAACAGGTTGAAGTTTTTGTGCAAAGGGGAGATATAAAGAGCTGGTGTGGAACATACATTATCAGCCTTGAGACATGTATTGACTCTAGTGTCCATCAGGTAGATCCAAGAGCATATTTGCAAAGTAGTTGAATCTATGGGATAGAGGTATTTGTGTATCAAAGTTGTTTTATAAATGAAAACTTAACTCACAAAATTTCAGAGTTCTGATCCCTGAGAAAAATAGTGACTCCTAAAACAATACAAATGATGCTCAAGGATAGAAACAGTTTTAACAGCAGTATTTAAAGGGAATATACTGAATAACATATATATGATATTTTTGTGCTTTGCATTAAATTGGATTTGTGGTAAATAATTTTGTAAGTTAATGGAAAGAAGTCAATTTATTTTGGCTATAAATATTTTAATGTTTGCCTTGTTTTTATGAAAATATGGAATTGTTACTTTTTTAAAAGCTTTTTAAAATTGATTGAGAGAGAGAGAGAGAGAAAGAGAGAGAGAGAGAGAGAGAGAGAGAGGAGAGAGATTTGGTGTTGCACTTATTTATGCAACTCAATTCATTGGTTGAATTTTGAATTTTGTATGAGTCCTAACTGGAGATCAAACCCTTGGTGTATCGGGATGATGTTCTAATCAACCAAGCTACTTGGCCAAGGCTGGAATTATTACCTCCTAAAATATACATACCCGATCTCTCCATTAGGTTCAGTGCCCATGATGGGCAAAGAAGATTTAGTACATATAAATACAGAGTGACACAGTTGAAAAAGTTAGATATCATAAAATTTAGTTTTCTTATCATTTTTATGAAAAAAATAAAGTGAAGCAGATTAAATTATTTGCACACAATCATACAAATAATTAGATTGATTTGAAACTACTCTGTGTGATTATTTCTGAGATCATTAGTGAGGAACATCAGCCTTGACAGAGTCAAACTAATAAAATACTGTATATGCACAGTGGATGGAATTATCCATTGGAGGGAGCAAAGCAAAAGATGATATAGAAGTGGCTGGGAAGTTAGCAAAAATCCAATCAGGGTGGTCTGCATTTCTCAGCAAGCAGGGTAGAGCCATGACTAGAACATAGTAAGTGGAAATATAATCAATTATATATGGGTGGAAAAGAGTTGTAAAAAGGGATTGGTTATAATAGAGCTGGGACAGAAACCAGATGTGTGTTCAGCACCTTCCAGTGGCAAAAGTGAACTCTTATTGTGGATTTTTACCATAGCCTTAATGGTATTATACTTTCAAAATGTCTACTCAGCCCTAGCCGGTTTTGCTCAGTGGATAGAGCATTGGCCTGTGAACTGAAGGGTCCTGGGTTTGAATCCAGCCAAGGGCACATTCCCAGGCTGTAGGCTCAATTCCCAGTAGAGGGCTTGCAGGAAGCAGCTGATCAATGATTTTCTCTCATCATTGATGTTTCTATCCCTCTATCCCTCTCCCTTCCTCTCTGAATTAAATAAAAGCATATATTTTAAAATGTCTACTCATGTAGACATGTGAACCAATAGCCCCTAACATGTTTATCTATGGTTCTGCTGCTGAAGAATCTGGACCAATAATGTCTCTTGTAGACTATTATGTCGCTTCAACACTTTTGGTGTTATCCAAAGCAAATAGAACAAAACCAAATGCTTAAACAGGAAGGTATTAATAATCAAATCAAAAGACCCTTATCTTTGTGGGAATCTGCAGAAATGGAACCAAACTTTTAGGGTCTTCAGAGACTAGGGTCCAGCCTAATGTTGACAGTAGTTAATATTTGTGTGTCAATTTGTTCATTAAACGGTTCTCAGAATTCTGCCAGAGGGCAGGCTAGAGTGCTCTGATGATGAAGTGGCATGAGGGCTTGTCATCCTTGTCTTTGTTGAGGTCAACATATTCTTCGTTTAGTGTAGAGCTACAGTTTCTATGGAAGTCCTTTATAAGGGCCAGGTGCTCATACTGTGACCAGTCCACTTATGTAATTGCTCCTGATTGAATAATATAATTAGCTGCTGATTAGTTCTCAGGCAGGAGAAAAATCTCGGCATTTGAAACATTAGTTAACATCACAGGTGCTGTGGGAGGCAAGAAATTGAGATGGATTAAGAAAAAAAATGTGTGTTTTAAAGAGAAATGACACATTTCTGTTAGCTGTTTTTATTAAGTTTCCATTATCACCTTGTCCTGGGACCAGGGTGATCTTTGTGATCGCTGGATCAGTTTGGACATGCCATACCAGGTACTTAGAATGGCAATTACCAAGTTCTATAGGCACTTAACATTGGAAATACATCTCTCAGTCTGTGACAGACTTCTTTTTTGATGCTGCAGACTTCTGAATTGGGAAGGAGAGAGACCTAGATGGGAGACTAAGGCTTCTAGTGAGTAGAACAGGGTAAACCCCATTGGAAAGTAGCAAACTGGCTTGAGGTCCATATGCTTCAGTCCATTTAGCTGCAATTGGCCTGAGTCAGCCTCTCCATGGCAGGGAGTTCTGGGTCTTTGGCTGGGCCCTGGGTTGTGGTCCATCCTCGAAGTAAGTCTCTTGGTAGAGACTCTCTACTCCTCCTCATTGACTTTTCATTTCATCCTCCTAGTTCCTCTGACCTCTCACTCAGGCTTCCCTTTTTGTAACCATGCTGCCAACCCAAGTGTTCAGGCAAATTTATCCCAGTGTCTGACTCCGGAAGGCAACCATTTTGGTTGCTTACCTAATCTATCTAAACTATCAGGAATTCTTCCAGGACCTGATATATGTATGTACATGTTTACACTTGTGGTTTGACACTTTATAGCTAGTTGAGCACTAGCAATTTTTGATTGAACAAAATAAAATAAAGCAAAGAAAAAAAAAATCAAACAGAAAAAAGTAGACTAAATAGCTGATGGCTGTACATCTTTAGGAAGTAAAAAAGGAATAGGAAAAGAAAAAACAGGAGGAGAAAAAGGAGGAAGAGAAGAAACTTTGTACAAGAGAAAAGTAATAGTAAAATAAAGAAATAGGTCCACATGCTATTCTGGGTTTCCATTTAGAAGAGAAATAATAATATTTGCATAACATAATGTGATATTTGCATACTATGATATGAAATCACAGTTCATTTGTTGCCACACACCTACAACTCAGCCTTTTTAAATAGATAAGTCCTCTAATGGTTGGTGTTGGCTTTGCTTATCACAAACAAAACAATAAGCAATTTTATTCCAAGTAGGCCATGGTAATTATGAGAGGATGATTGGGCCAAAATCAGGCATCAAAGGAACTTGTAATTTCAGGCAGAGCAGATAATCACCCAGTCATACCTGGCAAAGGCCCAGTGAACTTTCTTAAGGCCAAATCCATTCTGCCTGGCTGTGACATGTGTCTGATGGGCAATGCCTGCACTGTCTTGTCTATTTCTTGTTTCCCATCTCATCTCTAGTTTTGAGTGAGTTGTTTCTTTTTTTTCATCTTCATCTTTCTCCTAG
The DNA here is from genome assembly GCA_011751065.1 of Lasiurus cinereus. Classification (NCBI taxonomy): domain Eukaryota; kingdom Metazoa; phylum Chordata; class Mammalia; order Chiroptera; family Vespertilionidae; genus Lasiurus; species Lasiurus cinereus. Next base: position 2,933,870 of record JAAGEH010000125.1, on the reverse strand, counting down.
AGAAGGCAGCTAACATTTATTGATGTCTTACTGTATAACTTCATTTCATCCTATAAACTAGGGAGTATTTATTAACCTCAGCATACAGATGAGCAGTTAAGGATTCTGTACAATCAAATATTGTCCAGAGGTCAAGTCAGGAGCTCAAACCAGGCCTGGTCTTTTCATTCTCCTTTAAAATTGCCTCCCTAATTTTTTTCGTCTTTTTTGAAGGATCCAGAGCTCTAAACTCTTGTAAAAAAGTATGTGCCTCCTCTTAAACCTTTAATTCATACTTTCCCAAACAAGGCAAAAGTCAAAAAGGCATTAAGCAAAATCATAATTGAAGCTTTATTAGTTTTTTGGGGGGATTATTGATTCTAAATATTATTATTTCTTTAATGATAAGAGAAAATCAGAAGCCTTGGACGAGTAGCAGCTCATTTGATTAGAGCATCATCGCCATATGCCAAGCTTGAGTGTTCGAGCCCCTGTCAGGGCACATACAAGAATCAACCAATAAATGCATAAATAAATGGAAAAACAAATCAGTATTTCTCTCTCTCTTTCAAATCAATAATAATAAATTTTAAAAACCCACAGAAAAAACATACCTCCAAAACCAAATGATATGACCACTACTTTCTTCATTTCCTTGTTGTCTTGGTCTTTCCTTATTGGCTTTTCTGGATTATTTCATGTTTTACTCCTTGAATCATGAGTTAATTTTGCATCAGGAACTGTAATTTTGCACTTTACTTAAGTTTTTACATTATTCATGTTTTAAACATATGACTGTCTATCATCAAGTAATATTATGAAACCACACACAGTACAGGAATCTTAAAACAGTTCCTTCCAATTGTGCTGCTGTTGTCATAAACTTTCTTATATATAATACCACAGAACAATGTTTAGAAGTTTGCTTTAGATGCTAAATTTTATTTAAAAGCAATTTTAGAGTAAGAAAAAGTATGTTTACTCTTATTTGGATCATTTCCAGATTTCTTCATTTTTTAAAGATGTAAATGCAAGTTCCTATTTGGGATCATCTTATTTCTGCTCAAGTACTGTCCTTTACAATCTCTTAGGACACATAGTTGCTGGCAATAAAAATGTGTCTTCATTTGTTAGCCTGAGAAAGTCTTTATTTTTAAATAAACTTTTAATTTTATGATAATTTTAAATAAATAGCCAAAATACAAAGATAGTACAGAAAGTTCTCATATACTCCACTTTCAATTTGCCTGATTATTAACATTTTACATTAATGTGATACATTTTGTTCAATATTGATACATTGTTATTATTTGCATACAAAATTGCATGTAAAATCTAAAATATAAAAATACAAAAATTGGATTATAATTACTATATCTTTATGGTACATTTATTAAAATGAATGGAGCAGTCCTAATTACTTTATTAGTATGGACTAATTCCTTAGTTTTTACCTAATATGCTTTTTAAGATCCTATCGAGAATTTCTTATTATATTTGGTTGACATGTCTCTTTAGGTTGCTCTTGGTGTGACACTTTCCCAAATGTTTTCTGATGTTTATGACATTAACAGTTTTGAGAAATATTGTTCAGTTATTTTATAGAATGGCCCACAATTGAGATTTATCTCTTTAAGGAAGTCTCTATGTGCAACCCAGACTTAAGGTGAGGAGAATTACACCCCACCTCTTTGAGGGTATGGAATTTATATACATTATTTAGAGTTCTACACAGAGATCTGTCCCTTCCCCTAATTTGTTCTTTTTTAGAGTATTCAACCATTAATTTCTGTCAGTATGGTCTCATATATATGTATTTTATCTATCCACCCTCAGCTTTTATCTATTTCTGCACACTCATGCACAGATGGCATCTCCAAACCCTTGCCCTTCCTCTGTCATAAGCTTGCTGCTGTGTCTTCCTCGGTATTAGCCTCACAGAGGGGTAAGAAGGATTCTTTGTAGCCTTGGTTGAGCCTCAGCCTCACATAGGCCCTGTGAACCTGGGCATCAGGAGTAAGGCTTTCTTAGCATTCTTCCCTTCTTTCTCAGGAGAACTGCACTCATACTTGTATCTCTGGTTGGTCTTAGCTGGGAGTTTTCTGTCTCATCTTCAGTCATGGCAGGCCTCTGCTTGCTATAGGACTTTTGTCCTAGGACTGTTTCCAGTCCTTCCCTAGGCTAGAGCTCTCATCTACCTGCCCGCTTTTTGCAATGGCTCTCTGCCTGTCAATCACAGTGTCCCTCTCCCAGCAGCTTAAGGCTTTTTCTTTGTCGAAAAGAGAGCTCTGGGGAAATGGAAAGAGCTTTCTTTCTTTCTCCCTTGATCCCCTGATCACCCTCTGTACCAAGGGGGAGTTCTCTGGCATCCTTTTCTATCCCCAACATTTCTTATGAATCCCCAGTGTAGAGCTGTGGGAAATAGCTTGTGAGTGAGTGTAGATTTCACTTGTATCTGGGATCTCTAGGCATCCCAGACTGACACCCAATCTACAATTCACCTTTAATGAATGAATTAAAATTTTAGCTTATTTAATTTTACCCATTTGTATGGTGGCTGCCTCTTCCTCTCCCCCATGTTTTGTGCAGGTTGGGTAATTTGTGTTTCATTTCTCCTGGGAGCAGCCACTCTCTCCTTGCTCACTTATTGACCTGTATTTCATATCTGAAGGTGGAAACAAAAGTGTAAATGCACACATCTTTTTATTTTCATGTGCAGTTCTTTGATTAAATCCATTTGCATTAACAAGTGTGATGTGTCCTTCTATTATCATGGTTTTCCCAATTTATCTTCCACTCTTATCACTTTTTGAGCAGTTTTGTGGAAGCATTTTTTGACTTCTTGACTATGACTAGATTAGGCTTCATGAAGGAAAGTCCTTCTGCACTTGTTTAGACTCACACGCAAGACAGAGAAAGAAATGCCCTTCAGCCATGGAATACACAGTCTGGTATTTCTTGAGAGAAACACATGGCACAATGTAGAGTGAGCCAGAGATCCAGAATTAAGGTATCTGCTTCTTTTTTTAATTTTTATTTATTTATTTTTAAAACGTATTTTATTGATTTTTTACAGAGAGGAAGGGAGAGAGATAGAGAGTTAGAAACATCAATGAGAGAGAGACATTGATCAGCTGCCTCCTGCACGCCCCCTACTGGGGATGTGCCCACAACCAAGTACATGCCCTTGACCGGAATCGTACCTGGGACCCTTCAGTCTGCAGGCCGACGCTCTCTCCACTGAGCCAAGCCGGTTTTGGCTGCTTCTTCTATCATTGTTGAAAAAACATTACCTGCTAAGTGCAAAATAGATAAAAATTCAATATTTTCATGCAAAATCAGTTCATGAATGTTTAAGAATGAGATGAGGACTTGTATATAGGACTTAAGTCATTTTATGTGTAGACACATGTGGGTGTAGGAAGAATGCACAGGGATGTGATAACTGGTCTGAGGGAGAGGATGTAGGTGGATAATGTAATGGATAAAAATAAGAATACAATTTCTCCTAGTTACATAGTCAGTGGTGGCTATTGATTTGTTATCTCAAAATTCTTTCCCCTATTACCCATTTTGACCTGTGACATTTACCAGGGGGGTGACACCACCTGCTCTCTCAAAATTAAGGCTCAAAATGTAAATGAGTATGAAGGAAAGATCATAGACTATAGGGTCAGTGGGTATGGATCTAAGTCCCAACTCTACCACTTTCTAGCTTATAACTTGGGTCAAGTTCCCTAACTTTCTGAGCCTCAGTTTTCTCATTTGAAAACATCCTAGCCCTGCAAGAGAAAGGAATCAAATTATGGATATGAAAAAAAAGTACTTTTCAACTCTAAAGTTCTGTAAAATTTTTATTTTTATTGTGGCATTGCATTCTGCTCCCCTGGAATAGGGGTCCAGGGTAATAGACCCATTCAATTTGAGAACACATTTTCTTTCAGCATTCAAATGTGCTCATTCCCACAGGAGCATAAACATGTGATCAGTAGCTTAGTTTGTTAATCTGTGTCTTGAGACTTTTGCTTGACTAAGACAATGTTCTTTTCTTGCAAACTGAGAAATGGTAAATTAGAAAGCTTTGGGATGGCTGACTTAAAACAGCAGTCAGTGAAGAAAACATGAACTTAATATGAATACCACGAAGTGTAGCAAAAGCCAGAATATTGGAAAGCAAGGGAATGATAGCTGAAACGAAAACATATTTATATATTTTCAGAAGACTTGCTAGTCCCAAATTTACCTTCTGGCTGAACGATTTTATAGTGAAGATTAATTTTCTCTGTTATTTTAAAGTGACTCTTATTTTAATCTTCAACCCAGCTTCTTTCTGGTTGCAACTAAAATTCCAGTCTGCAAACAATAAGTAAGAACTGTGACCACATATCAGATTCAGCGCTTGAGGTGCCAGTGAGGTGATGACTCTGTTTTTACAGCTGGAGTTGGTTGCTTTCTTTGCTTATAATTTTCATGGATTCATGTTGCTAGTTGTATGTTTCTCTCTATTCTCCATTTGGATCAGGAGATTATTAAAATGGAGATGTGTGAGCCTGTACAATATGCATAAACAGCTACACTGGGAGACAAAATCGATATCAGTCAAGCATTGAAATTCTTTTTTATCCTTCAATTTGGCCCCAAAGATTTTTGTTTATGCCTCAATATGTCATCTCCTAAGCTTAGCTGTCTAACACCCCTCCTCTCTGCTGAAAAAATACAGGAAGGTTAGAGAAGACTTCATCTTTTCAGGATACCATCAGAGGAGACCTAGGAAATGTTTTTATGTAAGTGTTAATTAAATAGTGTGTCTATATAATTCACTATGCAAACTGGGATACCTTTGCCTATTATAAAATTCAGGAAAACAGAATCCAACAAAGACTCTCCAGGGAAAATAAGAATGTATTTTAACTCCTCACCCAACATTTATTGATATTGGACTAGATTAAATGATTTATGACCTCTGTGATGGTTTCATGATTATAAGGTAATAATTTTTGTTAGGTGCGAGCTGTATTAGTCAAACTTCTTTCAAATGATAGAGATAGAAAATCACCTTTACTTCTCTTAGACATAAAAAGGAATTTTCTTGTTCAAGTATTAGGGAGCCCATAACAAATTTCATGTACAGCTGGATCCAGGGATTCATATAATGTCAATCATTCTCTCTCTCACCCCATCTCTGTTTCTCTCTGATCTTTTTACTTATCTTTGTTTATATTAGCATGTGGCCTAACTCTCTAATGTCAACAAGCTGTTTTTATGTGGTGGGAATGATGTTTTGTCCTCAGGGCCTAGTGGCACACTCAACCTGGCCAACTCTTGGACCCCACACCCAGATCTGTATTTGATTGGAATAATAATGCAAATGAACTTTATTGAGTCCCAATGTGTCAGGTTTATCTCATTTAATTTTCACCACAACACTTTGAGATGTGTGTGTCTATATTTTTCCATCTTATAGATAAGGAAACAGAGGCTCAGTGATGTTGAGAAAGTCCTAAGATTACACAGCTTAGGTTCCATGTGCTGGTTCTATATTCAAATGACTGATGCTTGAATCTCAAATACAAAATGGGCATAAGAACATAGTTCATAGTTCAAAACTCTCATGAGCAGTAGTAAGACAGTGTATTTAAAAGTTTTTGCAAAGGGTAAATGATAAATATGAGTTGTATACCGAAGTGTGGTCCATTGCAAAGCATAGTGTCAGAACAGTGGTTCTCAATGGAAGGTGGCTTGTCCCCATGAAAATTGGCAGTGTCTGAAAACCCTTTCAGTTGTCACAGCTGGAAGGGAGGTTGCTACAGTATCCAGTGAGTGTAAGCTGGGAATGCTGCTATGCATCCTATGGTACACAGGACAGCCAACCCACAATAAAAATAGAAATTATCCAGTCAATAATTTTGGGGTTTAGAAACTCTGAGCTAGATGAATAGAGATAATATGTGAACGTTGGCTTTTAGAAACTCACAGTTTAGTTAGGGAGAGAGCCATGTAGACAGGTATTAAAAATTCAGTGCCATGGTTCAATAGAGTTGGAAACATTTAGGAGAGAGAGAGAGAGAGAGAGAGAGAGAGAGAGAGAGAGAGAGAGAGAAGACAAAGTCATCCTCATGAACTGTTTCAGAGTTGTCAGGTGACAAAGGAGACAACTCATATGTGTAACTGGAAGTAGCAGACAGATTTCAGCTCCAATAGGTAAGCCCTGTGGATATGGAATGGGTGTGTCCCCTCCACTACTGTATATCCATATCTAGAACAGTGCCTGGCAATGACATGAGGCTTAACAAATGCTTGTCCAATGGATGAATAGATAAATGAAGAAATTTAAGCATCTGAGGGCAGGTTTAGAGTTAGAACCCTTTACCAGTTGGAGATCCCTTTATTTAATGATACAATTCTCTAGGAGTTGGAGGTGAGATCTCTTCTTGGCAGCTGGAGTAACCAGGTAAAGCCCTGAAGAAGAAGGGAAAAAAATAGTGCCTCTCTTCTGCATCAAATAACTTGTGAGCAAAGGTGGGGGCCTTAAAAAGCCAGATCTTCAGTCTTCTAGAAAGGTGAATCCTAAAAACAATTCTGGGGAAGAGGGAGGTGGGGAGGGAGGATGATAAATGCACAACTGACTTGAAATAGGTGTGCCAGCAGCCATTTCTCTACTGCCTATTTGTTTCTATGGAAACAAAAACATAGCTGGAATGATCAATGTGGAATATATGTATATATTAAGGAAATTACTTTTTATTATCTGTGTGGTTTAGTCAATGTCACCAGGTATGTTAAAATGGAAACTCCAGAGCATTATTTCAGCATTTATCTTTTCTCAAGTAATTATCAAACACAAAAATACAATGACAGATTTACTCAATATTTCATGTTTTTAAAAAAACTCATAAATAATATCCACAAACCTCAGATATCCATATTTATAAAATACATCTACTGAAATTATAGTATCTACTAGAGGCCTAGTGCACAAAATTTGTGCATAGAGGGGGAATTCCCTCAACTCAGCCTGCACCCTCTTCAATTGGGGACCCCTTGTGGGATATCCGACTGCCATTTCAGGCCTGATGCCAGGGATTGGGCCTAAACCGGCAGTCAGACATTCCTCTCACAATCTGGGACCACTGGCTCCTAACTGCTCACCTGGCTGCCTACTTGATTGCCCCTAACTGCTTCTGCCTGCCTGATAACCCCTAACTGACCTCTCCTGCAGGCCTGTTGTCGCCCCCACTTGCCTTCCTCTGCTGGCCAATTTGGTTCTGATTGGTCATTTCCTATGCCAGTGTCAAAAGCTTCACCTCCTAGCCAGCCATGGACTCCCCACAGCACCCAGATTTGGTTCTCATTGTTGGGTTCCTATGCCAGTCAGTGTCAAAAACTCTGTCTCCTAGACAGCCATTGGTTTCCCACAGCACTCAGATTTGGTTCTCATTGGTCAGTTTCAATGCCAGTCAGTGTCAAAAGCTCCACCTCCTAGGCAGCCATTGGCTCCTAATAGCACCCAATTTTGGTTCTGATTGGTCGGTTCCTATGCCAGTCAGCGTCAAAAGCTCTGCCTCCTAGACATCCATTGGCTCTCCATAGCACCCACCTTGGTTTTGATTGGTCAGTTCCTATGCCAGTCAGCATCAAAAGCTCCACCTCCTAGGCAGCCATTGACTCCCCACAGCACTCAGATTTGGTTCTCATTGGTCAGTTCCTATGCTAGTTAGCGTCAGAAGCTCCGCCTCCTAGGCAGCCATTTCCTACAGCATCCACTTTTGGTTCTGACAGGTTGGTTCCTTTGCCAGTCAGCATCTCTAGGCCTATCTCTGGGCCTGATCAAAGAGGCAGGACTTAACAGCAGCCCCCATAGAGGCCAGGAGAGAAAGAAAAGCCTGGCTGCTGGCAAAGATCAGAAAGAAAGAGATAGAGAAAGAGAGAGGTAAGTACATTGATCAACAGCTTCCACTGAGGCTGTAGATCAGACCCTGACTCACTTTCTGGATCTCAGTCACCTGAGCAGTCAGTGTTGGGTCACCAGGCTGCACCTGAGCAACCCAGCACTGACTTCCGGATGGTCTGCATTTGGTCACAGGCTCGGCCCCTTCCTAAATCCCAGGCTTTAGGTTTGGGAAGCACCCCTCCCTCCTCTCTGATCGCAGGCTCAGCCCCTCTGATGACCTGCTGGGAGTGACCTGGGTGCTGAGGAGGTTCCTAGGACCCAGATGTGTATGCAAATTAACCTCCATCTTTGATGGGTTAATTTGCATACTCTGTTTGGCTGTGTGCATAGTGGAGGTATGATCAATTTAGATGTTTCTCTATTATTAGGTAAGATTTTTTGTAAGTGCATTTGGAAATGGTATAAAATCTTTGTTCTATGCAATAGACCTGACTGCTTTCTATTTTGCAATGTGGCACTTTATTATACCTATTGGTTTACCAACACAACAACTTCAAAGCCCCTAGGTATTTATTAACTTGTATCTTTGGTTTTGTTGTGAATGTGTAGGGTTCTGCAGTAATATATTTGCAATGTGAAAAGATGACTTGCTGATTCCCATATTAAACAGTAGCTTAGGGACATGCCAAACTTGTTTGATGTGAGCTTATGTTTTCTGTATTGTCCAAGTTTCTGTAGTTTCTAAATGATCAAAGTGGTTTTTGTCTGGCTCAATGTATGGCAAAAGAGTGTACTCTGTTAAGAGATCATAAGTAAATGAAGATTGAAATATCCAGATGTGTAGTTCATGATTCTAATACTGGACAAGGTGTCATTACCTGCATTTTATCATTTATTCCACATAATGGTAAAATACAATTGCTCATCCTAACATTTTATTTTAAACAGTTTAGAATTAACCACTTTGGTGAGTGAAACTAAATTCTGAATACATTTCAAATTAAAAATTTATAAACATTTTGAAACACAGTAAAATGTAAAATTCTGAAAGCATAAATTTTATACAAGCACACACACACAGACACACACACACACACACACACACACACACACACACACACACGGGGCCCAGTACATGAATTTGTGCACCTTGAAAGGAACTGTGGACCCAAGGCTGTGGTGGGCATAAGGGTGGGTCTTGGCTCATCCTCTGAGTCCCTGCCCAGTCCTTCTCACTGTGGCCACCAGTCCCTTGTGTGCTGGCAACTCCACTCCCGCTGCCATTGCTCTCATGCACTGACAGCACCAGCCCCACTCACACTGACGTCACAGAGTGATTGGGGCCAGTGCCAGCAGCAGGTGCAAGCAGGGCTGGTGCTGTCAGCAGGTGCAAACAGTGGCTGCTGTTCCAGTCACCCTTCAGAACAGGGGGAGGAAGAGAAGCCCTGAGGGGTGATCTAGGCCAGCCTCTCACACCCACTGATGGCACCAAGCAAACGGGACTGGCACTGGGCACTGGCAGTGGGTTCAAGAAGTGGCTCTGGCATCAAGAGCAGATGCGAGCATTGGGCGGGACTGTAGTGCACGGGAGCAAAGAATTTTCTGTAACCACCAGAGGCTTGCGTGGATGACAGCGCTCTGCCTCCCATTGTTGACACCTGCCATATATCACACACGCCCCCTGGTAGTCAGCGCAAATCATAGTGACCAGTTGTTTGTTGTTCTGCCGTTCGGTCTATTTGCATATTAGCCTTTTATTATATAGGGTGTGTGTGTGTGTGTGTGTGTGTGTGTGTGTGTGTGTATTTCTAATATAAAATATTAGGCATACTGTCACTCAGAATTCTTCAACTTTAGTCCACTGAAGTTTTGATTTCTCTCTCTCGGTGATCTTAGGAGTTGTCTGTACCCTTGGTCTATCTCTTTCCCCAGCCTTAGTGGAGATAAGTGCATGCTTTTTAGGTTTTCTCTCACCAATTTTATTTTTAATCTTGATTATAGTGGTGATGGTGGTGATGATAATGATGATGAAATTGGTGTTGATGTTATTATTGTTAGGAATTTAAGTAAAGATGGAAGAAGGCAGGATAGTTACATTAGCTTAGTGATATAAAGGAGCTAGGCAAATTTTTGATGAGAACATTGGAGATGAAATTAAACTTAAGGAGAAAGAAGTGGATAAGAACTGGAGAGAGGACCAAGAAATGTAAAAAAAACTACTGACCCATGTCTGAAATAATGGTATTAGACTAACAAAAATCCTGGCATTGATATGTTCAAATTGCATGGATTGATTATTGATCCAAACAAGATATCATAGACCCATCTTCTGTTCTCCTCTCTGTTAACTACAATCACAAACATGGGAAATGGTGCAAGAGACAATCAAGGGAAAGCTCTCTTAGATACTAAGAAAAGAGTGAGCTAGTTTGAGACCCTAGGTTTGGAAGAAGATTATAGTGGCAGGTGTTTTGTCTTCGTCACCTATCATAAGAAGGTCTCCAGAACCTGGCATTTCCTAACTCATGATTCAGCAACAGAAGAAGCCCAGAAAGACTCCCCCCACTAAATTAAATAAAAATCCCTCTAACAACATCAGGTGAGCCTTGCAAGAGGGATAGGTTGAGAACTCTATCAAAAACAAGAGGATACTTCTACTTTCCCACCTGGACTTGGACTCCCTTCTTTTAGTAAGAATATAGAGGAGCTTGGCCAGCATGGCTCAGTGGGTGAGAAATGATCTATGAACTAGGAGATCACAGTTCAGTTCCTGGTCAGGGCACATGCCTGAGTTGCGGGCTCAATCCCCAGTGTGGGGTGTGCAGGTGGTTCTTCTTTCCTTCTCCCTTCCACTCTGAAATCAATAAAAATATATTTTAAAAAAAGGTAGAGATAGAGGAAAAGTGGTGAGCTGACAAGGGCCACCCAGCACAGCAAGCTACCCTGACCAGGAAACCAAGTTGTACTTGCATGCACTTGCCTCTCTGACCCCACCACTCCAAGTGAACTGGCAGAACTAGTAAAAGGATTCCTAGTAGCTTAGTCCCAGCAGTCTTCATGCCCAAGGGCTCAAAACTCTAATCTTTTGTTCAGAGATTAGTGGGAGTCTGGGGGACATTGGTTAAGGGGATCCTACTACACCCTCTCCCATCAAGAAACATCTGGTGGTCCAGCTCCCTTAGGCATCACCATCAGGAACCAGAGGGAGCCACATTATTACCACACAAATCAAGCAGACCAAAATATAACCATAAAAACTCTGAAATTTGAACTGTCACCGAAACCAACTCACAAAAATAGGGCAATACCCATGTGCTGCACCTAGATAGGTTGGCTATCTTACAAAATAAAAAATTTAAATAAGACCCAGAGTCTCTTAACATAGTGCCCAGGATACAAGCAAAAATTATCCATCATAATGAAGAATCAAAAAAAAAATTACAACTTGAATGAGAAAAGACAACTGACACTAACACTAAGAAGATTCCGATATTGGAATGATGCCACAAGGTTGTGAAGCAGTATGAAACATCTATATTGGCCTCTGCTGCCATTTCTTGGCACAAAATTCTTGAAATCCTCACAATTTCCCAAGTGATAGGAGCACTAGGAACATCCTTTGTTCTAATATTTGGTCTTTGACACAGAGCTCCTGAAACCCTTGTAATGTCTGGGGTGATAGGAATATCTTGTTTTAATGAGGTTTCTCTGGTTGGTCCTGGATGGCTCCTGGGTGAGCACTAGTAACTAGAGAGACCAAGCTATGAGTAGAATCTTGGGAATTTCAACTCTGTCCCCATTCTCTTGAGAAGGGAGAGGGCTGAAAATGGAGTCCATACCTGCCTGATGAAACCTCCATAAAAATCCCCAAATTATGGGGTTTGGAGAGACTCTGGATTGATGAAGATGTATGTGGAGGTTCTGGGAGAATACCACTCTATCATGTCCTTGGAGAGGCCACAGAAGCTCCGTGTACCTCCGTGGGGAGGTGGGAGTAGACGTGATAAGGTGAGTGGAAAGGTGGCAAGAGGATTAAGATCAGAGTGGTAAATGAAAGACTAATTACAAATCTCTTGTATGCTCTGCAAAGGATGCTAGATTTTATTGCTTAATAAATAGCCAACAGAGGCTTTAGTGGAGGGGAGGAGGTAGAAGGAAATAGGAGGACTCTTTTTTTTGTGTGTGTGTGTAGATATAATAGAAGAGACACCAATCATGTATTTGAATAAGGTACTTTGGCTTTCAAGCTGAACAACCTTGGGCAAGTCATTTAATCTGTTGTATGCTTTATTTTTCTCAGCTGTAAATTGGGTAAGGACATACACTCAGACTATTTAATAGGCATTGCATGAGAATCAAAGACCATCATATGAACAAAAACCTTTTGTCAGCTACAGTGAGCATTTCTCATATGGATGAATGTTGTCTCACTGGTACATTTCGATGGTTCAATTAAGATTCTATTACATATATCAGACCTGACATCATACATAATATGGCCATTAATAAATTATCTGGTGATTATCTAATCTATTAAGTGGTTTCATTTAATTTTTAAAGAAGTGTGCAATGCCAACACACAGCCAATTTTGTTTCTCTCTTGTGATAATGGCATATGCAAGGGAATATTTGAGTTTAAAGAAAATTAAAAGAATTCATCATGTTTTTCCCTCTTGGCTGGAAAAGTTTCTCTGCTCAGATTTTTCACTTTACTGCAATGAAGTTTCATAAGGACTGGCCCATCAGAGCAAATGTATGTTGCATATTTCCACACATAATGGATATGCTTTCATTAGCACTCCAGCTGCTACATTTCTCTTCTAGCTTTTGGACAGTCATAAATTCATATCTTTATATGCTATTATTATCTAGCTTATGTTCCACAAAGCAACAGAATGCAATCTGCTTTTAAAATTCCAAAGTAATTTTAATGTGGACAGAGGCATATCTGAGATAATTATTTTGAGAAGTTTGTTTCCTATGTAATACGGTCTGTAATATGGTCTACAGAGTTATTATTAATATTTTTATTGATTTAAGAGAGGAAGAGAGAGGGAGAGAGAGACAGAAACATCAATGATGAGAGAGAATCATTGATTGGCTGCTTCCTGCATGCTCTACATTGAGGAGAGATCTGCAATCTGGCATGTGCTCTAACCAGGAATCAAACCTCTACCTCCTGGTTCATAGGTTAACACTCAACCACTAAGCCAGGCCAGCAGGGCAAGAATTATTATTTTTTTTAAATGCAATTGGGTCACTATCCTTGCTTCCCAGATTGTGTTCACCCACTCCTTCCCATTTCTCACTTAGATATGTTTTCTCCTATGCTCACTTCCTTGAGAATCTCAACTACTTTTTCATGTGGATGGCCCTCAATTCTACATATTCAGATTTTGTCTTTCTCCAGTTATTAATCTGACCTTTTCAATTTCCAGACATTTATGCTTGAGTATACATTTACATCAATTAGATCATAAGACCCCATATCATACATAACATTCTATTCTCCCATCTTCCAAGGTTGCTTCACACCTTTAACTGAGGAATGTCTCACAGATCAAATTTTAGGCATGAGAATTATCTTGGACTTGTCTTCTAGCTTTTTTTTTTCTATCTGTCATCATTTTTTTCACTCATTAAAGTCCTCTTGGTTCACCCTTCAGGGACCACACTCCTTCCCCCACCCCTGCTCTTTTTTCTCCTCAATTATCATTGTTACATAAGAATTAACACTCCTTTTACCATACGCCCAACCACTGCACTAGCTTCCCAAGTCTTCTGACCTCTACTATCTGCTAAAATATTTTCACTGCCTGCCACTCTGATGCTCAAAAACTTCAAGGGATTGCTATTGCCTGGACCATAAATTTAAAATTATCTGACTGGCTGTGGTAGACTAAACTACTGTGTCCAATTCTTCACAGTAGGATCACAAATGCCTAAACTCTCCGTGTGAGCAGAGAATATTCTCCCAGATATCAGAGAGCATAATGTAAACAGAGATTTGCTTGAGTTACTTTTCCTTTCTGTGATCTACTAAAGGTAGTTACTGTCCCTTCAGCCTGGGCCCCCAGAATGAAAACATATGAGTGGACTTGAACCCAACCCAAACTCTGAGACAGAGCTGCCCTTGCTGAACCAAGAGTGAGGGAAATAAATGAATTTGTTGTAGTTAAAGTCCCTGAGATTTGGGTGTTGTTTGTTATACAGCATTATTACAGCAATAGTAAACTAATAACACTGACACTCAAGGCCATCTCAAATGCTTCTTCTCATCTTTTAAATACTTTAATATATAAAGACAAGGCTGGTAAAGTCATCTCTATAACATGTCTTCTTTGCTTTGGGGAATATTTTTTCTCACCTTTTATCCTTTGTCTCAGCTGAGTTTTCTTCATCCCAGGCCTTGAAATCTAGGTAGCATCATCCTCAGGAACCACTAGTACCAGAGTAGGAAGGAAAATGTTCATATGCCTCCTATTGACTCGGGCAATATAGTGAACTGGAAATATGTGTTTTTTAATCAGACAAACACTGGTTCAAAACTCACATCCTAGAACTGTCTGGGTTTCTGAACTTGGACACGTTATTTAACCTCTCTGAGCCCCAGTTTCTTCATCATTACAATGATGTAAAGTGAGAATTGAATGAAATGATGTGTGAAAGTGTCTGGCACATAATAGGCATCAGCCAATGTTCATTGAGTGAATAAACGAATGTGCTTTAGAGCTTGTTACACTACCTATGAGAGACTGTGAGTCTGAACATTTCTCTCTTGCCTGTAGAAACTGACAAAGATATGGATTGTGTATTTCTGAGACAGCATCTTGCTTGTCTATCTGTATTACATGATTTTCTGAGTTCCTTGAGTATATCCTCTTGGAAAGATTTTTATTCTGCTTTGCCTTTTGTGACAAAAAGAATTGCAATTTACTTTGTATTTGAAAACTATGATAACACAATGTGAGGATAACTGGAAAGAGTATTTTTTAAAAATTCTCTTGATATTTTAAGTAAACATTTAGGAATCAGACCTTCATTTCTACAAAGAAGTATGTTTTTCTAATGATTCTGCTCTCTTAATTATTCTGTGTTTCTTAGACAATGGAGAGGGGGTGTATGGGATGAAAGAGGCAGGACCAAACAGAGAAAGCAAATTGCCTCTCCTGCTATTTTATCTTCATACTTAGGGAACTTCCCATATTATACATATTGTTTTCTTTGCGCTTTCTATGCAGAGAGCTGCCCCAGCCTGATGTATGACACCATGCAATTTTCCTCTCTTGCTTTCTTTCCCCAAGAGATGTGTGGTTTCACCTTAATGTATTCAAGGGCAGCCTCTGCTGTGTTTGGATTGGCATTTGTAATTATACACTGTGAAAATATGTGGAAAGAGAGCTTAACTCTACTCCCAGGTTTTACAAAAGTTTAATGTGTTAATGTGCTCAGATACCCCCACCTGAGGAGCTCCATTGGCTTCTTTTTTCCTGTATGGTAATCATGTTCTCTTGAATTTAAAAAAAATGAGTAAGTGATGTTTTGTTATATGCTGCACAGACCTCTGCAATGCAAGCTCACAGCCACCCCTCCTCTGTGTTTTCCAAGTGATGTGATGTTCTCAGCAGCATTAATTGCACCGGGGTCCTAATAGGTTATAATTCATCTGCCCAGACCTTCGTGAGGCTGACTCGAGTGAATGGTGGACATGTCACAGTAGAGAGGCACAGATGATCATCAGAAGAATGCATAGGAAAATGATCAATAGCTTTTTTCACATTAAGCAGCACCATAGACTAATGACTGTGTGGACAGGTGGTTTCATCTTTGTTGGTATATCCTCTGCCATCATCTTCCTTAAGTTGACTGAAAAAATATATAGGAATAGTTCATCTACAATAACTAGAATTACTCCAGTTGGGCTGACCACCAATATGAAGTGTCAAAGGAATTTTCTCCATTGTGATAATGAGGATTTTGCTTTTGATGTGACTTGATACCACCTCTTGATCAAAGCAAAAGTAAATGGATTAGAACTTTACCATAAGAAGCTTAAGTAAGAAAGATTTTCATAATTGAAGTTTGTTAGCTTTGGTGAACATTTATTATTTTTGCAAACTTTGTTTCCCTTTTTGTGTGAAAATCATCTCCTATTTTTAGTTGGGAAAACTATATCTCACGCACTCTTAACTCCTGAGATTTAATCTTCACCAATCCCCTCTACTCCAGGGATGGGCCCAGTTTGGCTTAAGCCATTTCCCATTTCCCATCCTCTTGAGTTGGAAAAGGACAGATGGCTTAAGTATGGCTGGTGAGCATGCTTGACCATTGTGGGGAAAACAGTGATTTTACCCTTGTTGGAAAGTAGAGAGGATGTAAGGTCTGCAGCTATGGCAGCCACTTTTAGACCAGGAGGAGAGAACCTGAGAGAAAGAAGTCACAGGAGGAGGAAAGCAGAACTAATCTGAGACAATGAAAACCACGATCTTGGGAAACCATTTGAGCCTCTGTTTTAAGGTGAGTTTAAATACACTGCTCACCCTAGAATTTCCTGATTCAGAAATCAAGTATTTTTCCTTCTCCTCATGGAGGGTTCAGTTTTATGTTACTTGCAAAACAGATTGCATTTGAGGCTTTATTCATTCTCTCAATATGTTTTTCTAAGTTTTCTTTCTTTTTTTCTTTTTAAATAATTTCTGATCACTGTTAACCAACATTTAGCCCCCTGCTTATTTCCACCCTTTAGTCTTATCTAAGCTTCAAGTAAAAGGTGAAATTTTACTTCAATATATTGTCTTTTTATCTCCTGCTTCCCATATCCACATTGCCCTATCCAATTTAATAATCTTCTTTGTGACTGTATTATAAATCTCCTTTAATGTTCTTCTTTATTGTAATACATTTTAATCTCTTAGCTTCAGGATTCTTTTCCCTGCAGGCTAATGAGATTTCCCAGGTATTTAAAATGGTTTACCTGCTTGACTAGTTTATTATCCACCACTCTATTTTTCCACTTTGTAAAGAATCATACTCTCGGTAGATATTGCCACATTCATTCAAGCTCTTTTAATATTGTCATGGTATAAATTCCTCTGCATGTTGTCACCAGAGTTCACACAATTTTGTAACAGTGACATATTATTTGTGAACAATGCAAGGCCACCCCCAACACACACACACACACACACACACACACCCTTCCATCATTCTAGTTGAGAAGAAGGTTCCTTAGACAAATGATCATAGCCTTTACCTCTCCTCTTGAACCTGATTGCCCAAAGGGTTCTTCTAGTACTTATCTTAGAACTTCCAGCCTATGTATAGGTTAAGCAGGACCTAGAAATACCATTTTTAAAAATTCCTTTGTCTCTATGCAAATTAGGACTTAAATTCAAGAGAAGCCCACTCCTACCACTTAAATAAGAGCCTTCAGAAAAATAATTCAAAAATCTTTCTTGAGGAATTATTTTATTGCTTTATTATTCTTTCATTTTCTTTTGTCTCCACTGTCTCCCTCCATTAAAGAACAATTTCCTCTCCTGATTTCTGTGCCCTGTACCTGTGAATCCATTTCTCAGCGATTTTATTGGACCCAATACTTGGGTCTAGTTCTAAAATAAGAGAGCATCTCCAGGACACAGACTACATCTCAGTTATAAAGGATTGTATCCAAACTTCCATCTGCCCATTGAATATACTCAGCAGGTATTTCATGGGTAACCCAAACTCAGTGGGTTTAAAGATGAACTCATTGACTACCACACTCCTTAACCTCAAAGATAAACTTGTTTGTTCTCCTGTGTTTCTTGTTCCAGTTGGTCACCTCACCTTCAACCTAATCACTATAGCTGAACACTTGGGTGGTATCTTTGACATCTCCCTTTCTGACACTGCCCATTTATGATGTCTGATATGTATCAGATATCTTTATTCAAATGTCTTTCCTATACTCACCTTTTACTTAATTTCTCCTAATTCAGGTACTTACCTAATGCTGCTTACCTAATACGGTTGTCTCTAACGTTTTGCTTCTCTGATTTATCTTCTGTATTGTTTCAGCAATAATCTGTCTAAAATATAGATCAGATAAAGTTGGTTCCATTACCACATGCTAAGATCATACTTCTTGGCACAGCATTCAAGGTCAGCTATAATTCAGCCTCAATTTTCTGTGATGCATTCTCTGTACTACAGGCTTGATAACACATTGATAACACCTGAGTTCTGATACTCCACCACTTACTAATTATCTGACTTGGGAAAAGTCTCATAGTTTCTCTAAGCCTCATTTTCCATAATATAAGGATAATAACTACCATTCAGAATGGCCATAAGGATTAGACCACATGATGTCTGTAATGTAACAGCACAGTGCTCGATGCCTACATAGCACTCAGCAGGTGATCACTGCTGTTATTGTGATTACTGTTGTTATTGTAGGTGCTATCAGTGTGGCCTCTGAAATCAGTCACCCATCTTCACCACTTACTGCCTGTGTGACTATGGGCAAGTCATTTATCCTCTCTTTGCATCTTTGCCTCAGTTTCCTCATCTGAAAAAAAAAGGGGAAAATAATTTTAACTACCTCATAGAGTTGGTAGGAGAATTTAACTGCCTAATATAGAGCAGTGTTTGACCCATAGTATAACACTGTAAAAATGTCAGGTCTTATTCTTGTTATTTTCAAATCAATCATGAAGTCATATTCCTCCTACATGGTCATCTGTACTGTTCTGTGACTCAAGAGCCTCTCCAGAATCCACTTTCTGTCTGTCATCTGTCCCTAGTTTTCTCCCTGCCATAGGCCCATTGGCATCTGGTGAAATCGATTCCTCTTTTATCAGAACAATGTTTTAGAATCCATAATATGAAATTCATAAATTTACAAAGAAAGCCAATTATGTTTAAAACTAGTTAACAAAATTAAAGAACTTAATTTTTGATATAGTAATGTATGTGTTTTCTAATGGACTCAAATAACAAGATCTAACATTTGCTCTAATAATTGCTCTGATTTCAAAGGAGCAATGAACATGAATAATATTCCAAATATCTGAACATAGTAGCATCTACGAGGACAACTGGGATTTCTGCTGGTGGCAACTTCATGGGTTCTATTAGTTCTCTGTGTGTGGCCTAGATTAGTAATTGAAGAAAATGTTAATTGTCAGATAAGAGGCTGGTAAAAATAAACATGAAATTATTTTCCCATCCAAGTTCACTGACTCCATCCAAAGGTCCATGGAGTTCAAATTAGGAAGTCCTTAATCAGATCTTACTATGTTTGAAAGCTTAGTTTAAATATACTTTTCTAAAGTCTTCCCTGATTCCACCTAGTTGAAATTAACCTACCTCTTTTATCCACTCACAGCACTATGCTATTTTTTGTTTTCAAAGAGCCATTGTGTTCCCTGTCTCCCCCGTGATTCCCCCCTCATCATGTGCCATGCTATTATTAGCTATTTGCATATGTTCCTCTCCATGGAGGATATAAGCTGTATGATCAGACCTCACACTGGTACACAGCACCTGTGACAGAGGAGGCCATGTTTGGGTAGAACTGAGAGAATGCAGTGGGCAGCCATTACTTCTCTCTATTTCCCTAACTGCCCATTGCAACATAAAGCACAGCATTTCTGAGAATGTAGCTCATTTCATTTTAGTGTTATTTACTACGCCAGTTCTGCTGCCTGGGCTGACTAATCGGCCCTCCAAAAGGCAGGTTCTAATCCCATATGCAGTTCCTGCTCAGTGGCAATTTATATGACAAGCTCTCTGAGTTTAGGCAAATATCCTGATATTTTAGCTCAGTTATTCTGACAACAACAATTTCTGCCTTATGGAGTACATATGTCACTAGAGAAAATCAGTTTCCTGAGCTTCCTGCTTGTTGCAGGGGCATAAATTTTCATGGTGAACTTGAAATGCAAATTATGTGCCTTGATAGTCTCTGCAAATCTTTGCTTTGCAGCTGCCTTTACACAGCTTTGGGGAAAAGGGAAGAGAGAAAAGGAGAAACAGAGGGAAAGAAGAAAGAAAGGAAGGCATTGAGGGAAGATAGGCTTTATTTTATGTCATTCCTGGTGCCCAACATTGAGTAGAAAATATATTTTCTTGAATTTTGTGTATTGTAATTTAAAAAAAATATATATTTTTTATTTATTTCAGAGAGGAAGGGAGAGGGAAAGAGAGAATCATTGATCAGCTGCCTCCTGCACACTCCCTACTCAGGAGCAAGCCCGAAACCCAGGCCTGTGCTCTGACTGGGAATTGAACTGTGACCTTCTGGTTCATAGGTGGATGCTCAACCATTGTGCTACACTGGCCAGGCTGTGTACTATAATTTTAATGAAAGAAAACAAGAATATTGAATTTGAGAGGTAATAAGAATTAACTTCTTATATTCAAAACTTGCTTCAACATTTATTCTAGCACTAATTTAGAGCAGTGTCCCAACTGTGACACTATTGACATTCTGGACTAGATAATCCTTTTTTGTAGGAGGCTATTCCATGTGTTGTCAGCTGTTTATCACCACCCTTGGGTTACACCCTGTAGATTCGATTAATGTGCCTACCCAAGTGGTAACTACTAAAAATGTATTCAAATTTTGCTATATCTCCCCTGGAGGAAAACCAGCCCTCCCCCTTTCTGCCCAATAAATAATCACTGATTTAGGGGATAATGTATACCTATTAGGTCTCAGACTCTGAGGTATCTAACTTATTTTTGTTATCAGACTCAATCATTGCACAGTCCCATAAAAGTGTATTTGTGGCAAGGTGCAATAGAGAATTTTTGCTATTATAACCTCCATCATATAGTTGAGAGGTAAGGTTTAAGGAGGTGAACCATAGTGAATAAAAAGGGAAAATAAAGTGAAGAGAGGGGAAGCTAAAGCATAGTCACTGCAGGATGTGGCTAAGGTGTCAGAGCAGAGATAGCAAGTCTCTGATGTTTGTATCATTGAGTTACCTGCATACAGAGTAGGCATGACCTATCAAACTCAACCTTCTGTCCTGAAAAGCCCTTTCAGGTGGGAATTGCCAGTAGAGTGAAATTGGCAAGGGAGATAATTTTTTTTAACCAACTTTGGTTAGATTAGGTCTGCTCTAAAAATCAGTTTCATATGTGGCTTTATCTCTGGATTACTAACAGAGAGGGGGCCCTCAATAGAGATCCTCAGCAAGTAATTGCATAATAAGCATGTGGTGCCTGTAATCTTGATGCTGGTGTGTCCTGCCTTAAAATGCAACACTGTCATCTTTCTATATTCTCCTTGAAGTGCAAACTATAATAAAATAAATTAAATAAATGCATTTACTCTTAAAAACTGTGTTGCTTAGAGGTGATGATCTAACAGTAATAGACTTATGGCACATTAGAGGTCAAACCATGGAGATCAATATTTTCTTTTGGTAGATGAAGCTGAGGCACAGAGCAGAGAATAAATTTTTATTAAAATTATAATACACAGCCTGGCTAGTGTTGCACAGTGGTTGAGCATCCACTTATGAACCAGGTCACAGTTAAATCCCCAGTCAGAGCACATGCTTGGGTTGTGGGCTTGATCCTGAGTAGGGAGTGTGCAGGAGGCAGCTGATCAATGATTCTCTCTCATTGTTGATGTTTCTATCTCTCTATCTCCCTCTCCTTTCCTCTCTGAAATAAATTATGGACAAAATCTGGATAGAAAAGGAATTTCCTTAAACTAAGTCCCAGTGTTTCTTTTCATTGTATTACTATGAACACATTATAGGCTGTTTTCTTTGGGAAAGGAAGGTCCTTGGTGAACTTGAAAGACATAAAAGGAAGCTAAATCAGCAGGACAGAGAAGAAATGCAGAGAAGAACAGGGAGACACATGGAAATGCTTCTTCAGAAGCATTGTTGGCTTGGGTTCAATTCAATAACAAAAATTTTTAATATTATTTTCTATGTCTTCATTTAATTTCCATTTTGAATATTCTAGAAACAGTTAAAAAATTGAGTCAAAGACTTAAAAAAATAGGCTAGAGGCAGATTGAAGTTTTAACAGCACAGGACAGAGATCCTCTGCATTTAGTCCCCTTCTGTCAAAACTCTAACCTCTAATATTACTGTATTTGGAAATGGGCTCTTTGGTCTTTGGGAGGTTATTAGAATCAGATGATTTTATGAGGGTGGGGCCCTCATGATGGGATTAGTGCCTATATAAGAAGACCAGAGTGTTGCTCTTCCTCTCTGTACCATGTGAGCATACACTGAGAAGGCATCCATCTGTAAGACAGGAAGAGAGATATTACATTAAAAAATCAGTACATGGAGTTCTTCACATACCACTCAGCCATGCTGGCACCCGGATTGATCTCAGACTTCCAACTTGCAGAACTATGAGAAAATAATTTCTGTTATGGCAATCTGAGTTGATTAAGAGAATATTAATAAAGGGATATCAATGATTTAAAACAGAGATTGTCATGTATATTGGCCCACAAAGCCAAAAATGTTTGCTATCTGGACTTTTACACAAGTTTTCAACTCCAGTTCTATACAGTGCCTTGCCCCAAACATAGCATTATTTCCAGAGCAAGGGAAGCTAGTGAAGATTTTATTTTGGAAGGATCTTTCTAGCTGCCAGAAATAAAAGGCATATAAACAGTACATGCCACAGTGGAGCATAGGGTCCATGAGAACTCACTTTTATCTCCCACCTTGGTTGCTCATTTTATGAAGAAAATGACTATGTTATTAATTTATTCTTTGTTGTTAATTCATTCAGTGCCTGGCAGAGTGCTACATGTTTAGTCAATGTCTGGTATTATTTGCTGACTCAGTAAGGAAGTGCTTAGTCAATGTTTAGTGCTATTTATTGACTCAGTAAGTACGTATTTAGTCAATGTTTGGTGCTATTTATTGATCTTATGACAGTTAATGTTTACCACTCTTAGGAATTTATTTTATGGACACTTGACACCTGATCTGCTTTCAACAGTTTTATCAACATCTCAGTCCTATCTGGAATATAGACCAGTGTAGTAGAAGCCATGCCCTTAGCCAAGTTCCAAGAAGAACATGGAGAAGTAGGAATCTGGTTCCAAGTCCCAGCATGGATAGGACTGCTGGAAGAAGCCTCTTTGAGCTTCACATTCTCTTTTTGTGACATGAGGAAGCTGGAACAGTTTATTTTGATAGTTCTCCAAAACTTGAGCATCCTTTTGTCCTGAGATTGCACAAGGTAACAAAATGGGGATACAGGACAAGCCTCTGGCTTATCTGATTTAGCTCCCTGCATCTTTACTTTGTGTACATGGAGCTCTTCACATATCACAAACAAACCATAGTTGATGAGAACATTGAAAAACAGCTCTACAGTCACAAAAGAGGTTTTGAATTATACATTGTTTCTGATTTTACATACATCTGCTGCCTTTTATTTGTACATATAATTGAACATTACTGGCTCATCCATAATGAGACAAGCCTTGTCTACCAATTAAACATGATAGTATAGACTCTGGCTGCTTAGCTTACTTTTCATGTCATGAGTTGGCAGTACTTGAATAAGCTGGATAGTCAATGAAGCAATGTTGGCTGTCTATAAACTCACATGACAAATGCACATGACATCAAGTCTGCAGTGCTACTGAGAGAAAGTGTTTTGAGGAAGTGGTATGTGATGGTATCTGGAAGAGATTACCACTTGCTGTATAGAAAGAGGAAAAAAGCTTTGAGGGTAATAAATTTCTCTGAGGACAGATAGGTTTTTAGCATCTTCTGGGCAATGTGCCCACTACAGAAGTGTTATTTCGACACATTAAGAAAGCAGTTCATAAGTTAAGCAAAGTGTCTAGTGGATAGTAGTAAAGTAGGAGGGGATATTGTGAAGTCAACTCTAACTTTCGGTGAATATTGTTGCTTGGCATTGCTTCCCATTGATTGTCGTTGAGAGAATTCAGCTGAAACAATATTTTGTCAAGTCATGCTATATTGGGTGCTGTGGAAAGGAGACACAGTGCCGGTTTCATGGGCTTGTGATTTGTGCAGTCACGCAGCTCTCAGATGAAAGGGGCCCTGTTTTTGATGTCATGCTCTGATGTTTCCATCTTGAAATTCTTAATAAATTTTGGACAAAGGGCCCTGCACTTTTATTTTCATAGGACTCTGCCAATTATGCAGCTTGTCCTGTAGAGAAGATGTGGGAGTCTGTTCTTGCCTCAAGTTGCTTACAACATTTTGTCTTAGAATTATGTTGGGTCTGTAGAATAGGAATTGATTAATTTTTGTGTGCCCCGCCTCCTTTGTATATAAAAAGACTGCATGGAACGAGAAGGGACTTTGTGAGCACGGCTTATGGCTGAGTTCAAGGTATGATTCAGCCATAAGCAGTGGCATCAGATCTGCACTTAGTAGAGAGATCTTACTAAGAACACCTGGATGCACTGAAAAAGTGTCAGGGGAAGGTAGTTCAAGATCTGGACAAAGCTGTGATTGGAAGTTAATCGGAAATGAGAATTAGGATGAACAAGCAAACCAAAGGTCAGGTCTACAATGCCAAATTAAAAACTCCTGGGACTAGATGTGTTCCAGAATTCTGAATTTTTTCCTTTTGAAAGGTAACATGACACATTCTGCATTAATTATGTAAGCACCCCATCCCTCATTCCCCAGTATGTTTGGGCAGGACTTCATAATCAAGTGTATTAATTTCTCTGAAGTGAAATGTGTAAGTATTTATACCAAATAAGACAATTTAAAAACTACAAATAGTTTCCTGTAATGAAGTCAAATTTTACCTTAAATGGGTTAGAAACTCTTGGTTTTCAGAGAGTTTGGATTCAGGATTGTGGATAGGGATTGTAGACCTTTATCAAACGAAATTTGGATAAATGAATCACTAGAACTGAAGAGAGAAGAGATAGGTCAGGCATTTCCCAAATGAAGCCAAGCTAGGTTGAGAGACCTACTCCAACGCCTTGCTGGGAAGCCTCAAACCTCCTTCCCATGATCACAGAACACACATGTTCTTTGTGCTGAAGCAAATGGAAGGCCTGAGGTACAGAGCTGTGAGTATCCATTCTCAACCTCCTTTAAGAACTCAACTGACCTCTTTTACATTCTGCTTCAACTGGACGGCTTCATGAACACATGGTTTGCTGGCCATGTTTTCACAGCAGAAAATAGCATTTTCAGAACTGGCTGTCCCTAGGATTTATCTGTCATTTTTTCTCAGTGTTCCTTCTATGGCAGTTGGCACAAGTGGTTCACTCCTCACTTCTGATATGGGTTTATAAAACCTTGAGCAAAAGCCAGCCTCTTCATTAGCACCCTTCTGGTCCCCAGACCAAATAAAACCAATAAAATGAATTTATACTTATATGGCATTTTCCTTAGGAAAATAGAAATGAGCTCCATCCAGGTTTAATACAAGTTTCTTATTTATTGGCTGCTTTGCTTGGACCATCAAATTGACTTAGTAGAAGCTGTCAAAGACTAAGCAAAATTAATCTTATCTTGAGGCAAATCTTGAGGCCAACTCCAATATTGGGGTAAAGTAGGGGCAAATATAAGTTGTGAGGGGCCTGAAATAATAATATTTTAAGGACCCTCTTGGAAGGGCTCTAGTAAAATGAGGGACACTGACCTTTACAGGAAATTAACTTCTGTTTCATTCTCTATTGAAAGAGTGCCAGGGGAAGGTAGTTCAAGATCTGGACAAAGACTCATCTATTGTTAAGACTCATCATTTTCTAGCATTATGTATCATTCTATCTAATAAGAGGGAATATGCTTATTGACCATCATGCCCTCACAAAGATAGTGGCACCCACAGCCAATAAGGAGAAAATATGCTACACCCTGAACGACAACTCTGCCCACAGTCATAAGATGGTGGTGCCCAGTCCCCTAAACCCCGTTGGGGCAGCAGGCATAAGGCACAGCTGGACCCACCCCCAGGTGAGTCTGACCACTCCATGTGTCTGCCTCCAGTCCCTTTAACCCCCCAGCCACCCAGGGTCAGCCAGAGGCACAGGTAAGCCTTGGATATCAGCTGCCCAGCTGCTCAGGGCCAGTCGGAGGGACAATGAAATGACTGAACAAGTAGGCTGAGTGGGGTGACCAGGCTGGTGAGGGGGCCATAAGTGACAAAAAGACTGGTAGGGGGGCAGTTGGGAGCAACCAGGTCAGCAGTAGGGGGCATTTAGGGGCAATCATGTCAGCAAAGGGGGGCAGTTAGGCGTGATCAGGCCAGCATGCAGACATAGTGAGGGGTGATCAGGCTGTGGAGGGGGGCAGTTAGGGGTGACCAGGCAGGCAGGCAAGTGAGTGATTAGAAGCCAGTAAAGTCCAGGATTGTGAGAGGAATGTCCTAGATTGGAGAGAGTGCAGGCTGGATTGAGGGGATCCCCACACCCCCGTGCATGAATTTCATGCACTGGGCCTTTAGTTCCTACATAAAAACATAATATACTGAAATACAAGAGACAAATATTTCAGACATTTTGGGGGAATCTGAAACCCATTTTTATTTTCTCACAGACCCGACTGGCTTTAATGCAAGGTACAGATGGTTCCCTTCATAAATTGGGTAAATTTCCTTTGTTATATGACTATTAGCAGCTGTTGGACTTTAGCTAGTGACAAGTGGTTTGCAGTTGAGATGAAATACTTTTACAATATGACAGTGATTAGGAACAAGCTGTCTATACTCACCCTACCTAGATATAGTCTTAGCTCACATTTTCCTAGCTCTATGATTTTATGTCTCAGTCTTTTGAATCTAGAAAGCTAAGACAAGAATAATACTTATCTCAGAGAGATTGTGTGAAAATTTATGAAAATTATCAATGTCAACTGTTTCTTTACCAGGTATTTGGTACTTAGTGAGTACTCAATAACAGTTATTGATGCTTCTTACCAATCCTAATCCTGTTGTTTCCTAGCTGTGTGATATTAGAAAAGTAATTCCTTAGACCTCAGTTTCCTTATCTGTATAATAAAGGGAAGGTTAAATAGCTTTCACGATGCCTGACTTAGAAATAAAGTTTTCTGTATTCTCATATGCCTACATCTATATGTATTTATGAAGTCACATGCTGGGTCTGTTTTGTTCACATTTGTTTACCTGATCCATAACATCTGCCTGGCACACAGTAACCCTTCCATACATAGTTGTCAAATGAATGGATGTTTGCATATATTTAGTTTCTTGAGAGTTAGACTCCCTGGCTTATCCATGCAAACAACTGCACAAGTGATGTTGTAAGCAAACATATCTCCGGAGAATATGGCCATGGTAAAGGAGACACTCAGACCTCCTGTGCCAGAGATGGGAAGGGTGGTGTGGTTTCACTGCCATAGTCCACTGGTATGGGTGTTCTAAACCCCACTCATTTCCAGCACGAATCTAGGGCCAACGTCTTCAGGACTCTGTACAACAAACAATATCCTCAGCTCATTATGCTCATTATGCTTCCTGTCCATCTTTTATTGGATAACACAGAGCTTCATGACTTTGTAACAATATCAAACCTGTTTTCATCTGGTCATGGTCACTGATAGCTGTAATCCCAATGTCAAGTTTCCCTTGAAGATTATTTGCGAAGGTGGGCTTCCTCTGATATCTGTTACTCCATAAATCAAGATTAATCCAGCTGATCTCGTTGACTGGGATGACATTCTTTTTCTCTTTCCTTGCTGTAGATGTTAGGACCTTTGCTAATGATGGTGGCTTGTCAGAGAAAAGAGACCAATTCTCTAGTTAAGGGTAGAAGGTAGTAAAGTTTCTCTTAAAACCTTAGGCCAGGTCCTCATGTCTCCTTGCCATATTAGGAATGTTACAAGAGTCTCTTCACTGGGCAGTTCTGAGATAGAAAGAAAAGACAAATCTATGGTGTGTCCCCAGTTGACACTCATGACACTAGACTACTGTTACTATGAAAGAATGACTGCATTGCCAGTCATATAATGTGTGGAAGGATAGCTAAAACTCATCCATAAAGTTCTATGATCAATCTTATTTTCCCATTGGAGACAATATTGAAATCATCCTCACAAGCCCCAGACAGGCCTAGTTGCATCAAGGACAAACAAGCAGCCAGACAGTGGGATGCAGGCCACAAAAGTTACACTATCCACCCACAGAGATCAAGCAGGATGCAAATCTCCCATTAGTCTCTGGAAAGAAAATCATGGAAGTAATGAGGTGGAAACAGACCCAAATAACATCTCTCCCTCCTGCCCCCACTGCCCCACTTGTCCTTGTCTGGTTCTCCACCAGAAAGAGATTCACATTCACAGAAATGTAACCTATAAAATAGGAATCCAAGCATATAACTTTCTTTTTAAATACTTCACATTCCCTTAACATAAGATGTGAACTTCTTTTCATGGCTTCCATGTGTGCATAAAGTCTTATTCTTAAGAAGGTATGCATTTGCAAATATCTTTCTTTCAGCAAATATTTGTCCAATAACTGTGGTATACTATGAACTGGGTAAGCAAATATGAACAACACCATATTAGTGTGTAAGGAATACAAAATATATTTTCTTGCCAAGTTGAGAACTAGACATTGAGGAGTCAGAAAACTGCCTTACATGTGTGATAATGGTGCGATTCTCTACTATGAACACCAGAATACTACTAAATTTCTACCTGAAGACAATGCTGCACTAACATAGCCCACCTCTCTCTCCCATTTGGGAGACTGGCCCTACATAATATACAGTTAGGAGGAGTAGACCAGTACTTGTCTTTCTAAGAGAGAAAAAAAATCAGAAACAGGCTATGCATGCCCTGTTCTTTATTGCAAATTTCTCATGGGGAAGAGAGGGTAGGGTGTTGTGGAGAGAGGTCAGATATTCACATGGTAGGGCATCAGCAGTGGAATGTCTTTCTCTCCTTCCCCCCTTCCCACATCCCCCGCAACAACACAGAGTTATGGCAGCACAAAGCAAATGAGTTCAATATTTGAATGAAGTCAGTACAGTCCAAAATTGTCTTGTTGGTTTTGACAAGGCACATTGTAAGTCATGTGATATTTACCTCACTGACTCTCCTTTCTTATTTGTGATGTCCATCCAGTCACTGGCAATCAGTCATTTTCTTTTAGTTGATGTGTTTTATTTGTCCCCCATCAATAATGGAAAATAATGCTTTGGCTGGTATTAGGTTGAATTAGATGAAATTGATTATATTCAACCATTTTGACCCACACAGAAAGGCAATTTTGTATCATTCTATCTAATAAATATGCTCAGAATATGTTGCAGAATATTTATAATAAATAGAGGGTGATAATGAGTGCTTGGATTGTAACCATTAATCACTGATTATAGATATAGGTAATAGATTAACTAAGGTCTACATTGTGGAATCAGACTTGAGGGGTTCAGGTTTAGATCTTTGGAATACTCTGCTTGATTAGGAATTTTTGGTTGCAAGTGACAGAGGGAACTCAAATAGCAGGAGGGCAGGAGGAAAGGGAGTATATCACCAGGAGATAAGGCCACCAGGAAAAGACTGGGGTCTAGGGGGAGAAGAGCCATGTTATATTTATCTGTGGTTGACCATTTGGGCCCAAGCCTCTGCCTGCTTTGTTCACAGGCAGAGTGGAGGAGAGGAAAGGTCTTCCTTTCCTTAGAAAAGAATTAAAGACAGTGGTCCTCAACATCTGTCCAGGAGTCCGCTGGAGGTCCCTAAGGTCCTTTAGGGGTTCTGAGAGGTCAACACTATTTTCATAATAACACTGAGACACGATTTATCTTTTCCACTGATGCCTACATTGCTGCTGCTTTAGTACAAATCAAGGCCCCAGCATCCAATTGCACGAGCAGATATTATATTCTTCACACCCTGCATTACAGGATAAAATATGCCAGTTTCACTTAGGAATGTTCTTGATGAAGCAGTAAAATTTATAATTTTATTAAATTTTGACCCTTGAGTATTATTCTGTGTGAAGGAAAAAGAAACCCACATGCAATATTTCTGTCACAAACAAAGCAAAATGGTTGTCTCAGGGGAAAGCACGTGGGCAATCATTTGAGCTGTGAGCAGAACTAACTGCTTTTTTCATTGAGCACAGTTTTCCTTGAAGGAACTGGCGGACCAACTGTGTTATTTAGACTTGGGCATTT
The DNA here is from genome assembly GCA_011751065.1 of Lasiurus cinereus. Lineage (NCBI taxonomy): Eukaryota > Metazoa > Chordata > Mammalia > Chiroptera > Vespertilionidae > Lasiurus > Lasiurus cinereus. The sequence goes on along the minus strand of JAAGEH010000125.1, from coordinate 2,903,880 downwards.
GCAGACATTTCCCCTAAAATGAATGAAGTAAGCTTGTTACTTTAAGAACAACACTAACAGCATCGTAGCCAATGACACGTTTGAGCATCCATGCAAACACTGAGCGTTTCACAAAACTTATATCTGCCAACCTGAGTGCGACCGCTTGCCAATGTTTGAAGCCTTTTTTTCTTTCCTGTTGTCATAAGAACTTTGTGTTAACATGTCATGAATTTATTGTTATTTAAAAAAATTAAGAAATATTTTTTATGTTTCCCAGTTTTAATTTCAAACACAGTACATATGGAAAGATATAGCTCTCAGAAACACGTGGTTTTGGGGGGTCTTTGATAGTTTTTACAGATATAAAGATGTATTGAGACCAAAAGAAGTTGAGAATGACTCATATCAGAGCTATTTTTTCCCCCTCTAGATAAACTCTTAAGATTCAGAGAAACCTTTTGCTAACCAACATTTCTTCATTATTTCTGAACGTTTCTCTCAGTGATCTCTGTCTCTGTGTGTCTCTCACTGTCTCTTTCCATTATGAGTAGTTAGGTCTAGACAACATGTTTTTATGCTTAGATTAGTGGCAATGCTTCGAAGCACGCACACACACACACACACACACACACACACACACACAGTGTCCATGTGCCAGGAGATTTTCTATCTTCTTGGCTGTATAGCTCCCAGATAATTTCCTCCTCATGTGCAGGTTCCATTTTATGTTTTCAGTGAATCCACAAGTAGGGCGTGAAATGTGAAAATAGTATTATACACTTGTATACAACAAAGAAGCCAGAAAGAACATAAGAAATAAAAAAGCAATGTCAATGGCAAAAGAAACCAGATCCACAAAATCACAAATGCAGGTACTAGAAATCATTCTATTTTTGTAGGGTCTCGTAGGCGTCCCCTTTCTCTGAAATATTCATTCTGCATTACACAGCTGGCAGCTTCGCTCTGATTACCTCTGACAAGTGTGGCTGTGCACAGTCTCACGGGCAGAAAGAATGGTTACTCATGTGGAAGGTACACCGAAGCCCACACCCGTGAGGAAAAGACCGCGGGCCCACATACTGAGCTGTTCAGTGAGTCATTGATGACTGTTAAATTACACTTCCTGAGCGATATTATCAGTAAAGCTGCTGAATCAGCCCAACTGGAGAACAGGTGAAACTGAGAAGGCTCAGGGGGCTGTTCTTTTAATAGAAATCCAGACTTAGGTCATGTAAAAACTTTGAAAATATTACCTTTGGAAGAGATCATCATTTCATTTTTCTCAGGTGTAGAATTTGCCTGAGAGTTTTCAGTGTCCAGTTTCTTCCCCTTTCTGGGGTATTCTCTTGTATGTAAAATGATAGGCTTAGACTAGAGCAGTTTTTTTCAACCAGTGATATCTTAACCTAAAACCCAATATACAAAGAAGAGAGAAGAACTTCCTGGGCTGAAAAAAAGACAAGAAAACCTGAAGTCTCTCCTTTGACGCTCCACTGAGCTTCTTTGTCTGCTCAGTTTCTGTTATTCTGCAGTGGTTCCTGGGGTTCTTGTGTATACAGTTTGAGAACACTTGGACCAAGGACTCTATAGCTCTTTGTGCTGTGGAGGCCCAGTCAAAATCTTGATAATGTCTCTAGAGAATCACTTGGCATCAAGTTCAGAACTAAGTGGTTTCTGGAGTTGGCAAGATTGGTGGAAATAGAGGGAACTCCTACCTCCCCACCCTATCCCACCCCAGAGGATTCATGAGTTAACTCAGAGCCAGGGTACACTTACTGTGCACCAACCATCAGTTCGTTCACATCCATTGTTGAGTACAATGAAATGTGGATAAAACAATATCTGTCTTTAAGGAGCTGATGGTCTCCACTCAAATATCCCTCTTCATGTGAAACACATCTTTCTATATGCACAATGCCGTACCTTTGTTGGGCTATGCTCAGACATCTGACAACTCAGCACAAGTATATTGCAGTTTGATTGTAAAAGGGAACTGTAAAGCTTGAGAAAAGATGCAGAGTTTTTCAAAGATGAAAAGGATGATAGAGAATTTCTCTAATCATATGCAAAATGATTGACAAGTAAGGATCTGACAGAGCTAGGCCACTTAATAATTGAAGAAGAGAAAAACTGACACAGATGATAACACGGTAGCCTTCAAAAGAAAGTAATTTGATGGTTTGAATATCAAAGGATCAGCAAGACCTTTGAGAAAATAGATGAAACCTCAATTCTTTTGGCAGAAATGATCCTCATTATAACGGTACCATGTCATGCTCTTATGTAATTTCTTTGGAAAAGAAACTAAAAATTATTTGTTAATTTTAATTATCAAATAATTACAGTGTAATCTATGTTTTATATTAAATATAAGATTAATTCATTTTAATACATTTTAGTTTTTCAAGATAAAGTCCCAACATTTTTTTCTCCCATTTTCTAGGAAATTTTGGTTCCTATTTTTAGTTGTCTTTCCTAATACCATTTTTTTTTCCATTTCTTATTAGGATCTTCTTTACTTCTTTTTTCCCCCGGTTAGGCCCAGAAAGCCCTTGGGATCACTTCTTATCTAGAGATATTGAGAACTGAAGCTTCCAGTGGGTCGGCAAAAGCAGGAAACATCAATCTAAGGTCCAGAAGGCTTGCCTGCCCACTTTGGGGTGAATTATTTTATGTGACCTGCTGAATGAACTTTAAAACCCCCAAGAGTGTAGTAAGGCATGGCAGTGAAAGCAACAGGCTATCATAGACTCATTCTCTTTTCATAGTTATAATTCTATGTGACTTCAGCCAGGAGACACCACTTTGAGTCTTTTCCTCCTCTGTAAAGAGGAGATGCTAGTATTTACCCTGAGGAAGCTTTAGGAAGACTGGAGGAGATGTTAGATATTTAAGTATGTTGCATAATGTTTGCATAACCAACGTTCAAAACACATAACTGTCATAATTTCTAATACAGCCATGGTGACCAATATTCCACGGGATATTTCCCCGGCTCCCTGATCTCTAACTTTTTGTGTCTTGAGCATATCTGTATACATAATGGAATTTTTCCTTCAGATTTCCTTATGTCCTCTGCTCAGCCCCACAGGATGCACATTCTAGAAGACAGTGTTTTGAACCTACATTTGGTTCTTCTAATGGGCAATGTGGAGGAAGACTTGCCTTGTAATCCCACAAAAATTTGAGTTCACTAAGGGATGGTGAGGAGGGGAAGGAGGGTCCCATTGTGAACTTGTGGTGTTAACGTTCCACAAGTCGACTTCTTTTCAATCTTTTAAACAAACACTGCCCCAATGTCACCAGCATGTCCAGAATGAATGCATTGTCTCTATGTAGAATCAACCCAGCAGGGTTCATTTTGTCATCTGTGGAAGGAACCTAGTGATAACTCTCTGCTCATTCATTTGTAGATATGGAAAAAGCTTATAGCTAAATTTGTGTGAGTTGCGGGGGGTCACACATACAGCCAGAGTTGGAGGTGGTACCTAAACCCTGCAGGTCGCCTCTAGCACCCTTCCCAACGTACAACCACAAAGCTCCACCACTGTCAGCCAAAGAGGCACCATGAAGCACCTTGAGTTTTTGCCCCTGGTAGACTGCATATGGTAACATTTATCAAAAAATAAAGTTGCACATTTTACCATTTAATCGGTCTAGGGTCTTCTATTTAAATAGAAGGAGAGTTAGGACTATAATGGAATACTCTGGCCTCTTTCACTTTTTTGTTTTTAAACCCTCATCCAAGGATATGTTTTTCATTGATGTGAGAGAGAGAGAGAGAAAGAGAGAGAGAGAGAAAGAGAGAGAGAGAGAGGTGAGAGAAACATCAACTGGTTGCCTCCAGGACACGTCTTGACAGGGGATCAAACCCACAACCTGGGTATGTGCCATGACTTGGAATCAAACCCACAACCCTTTGGTGCATGGGACTATGCTCTAACCAACTGAGCCACACTGGCCAGGGCTCACTGTTGAAATGATTTTCATTGACATTTCCCAGTTCTCTTAGTGCACTTTGTGGAGGCTCAGGATCTCAGTGCTGTGTTTCTGGGCTGCCAGCTGTGAGATGGTATACCTTCAGAACAGATAGATGGAGAGGAGGAGCTCTGTCCCATGGAGATGCATCTCCTCCACTCCAGGGAGCCCCATTCATCACTTTGTCATTGCTGAGCCCCCACTGATGCCTGCCCAGCGAGGGTGAGGATGTATGCATGTAATAGAAATCAGTCAGGGGCCAATTTTCCCTATGGAAAAGGGAATTGCATTTCTAGGCATGTGGGCAAAGAGAGGGTGATCAAGCATAAAACATTTCCACAAACGTAGTTGCATAACAGAGAACTCAATGCCTGCACACTCTAAGAAGGAATTCTCTGGCCTTAAACACAACCGAGGGCCTTGCTGCTGCTGATAATTTCATCTGACGCCTGTCTTGTTACAAGATTACTGATTTGAAGGACTTGGAGGCACTTACTTGACCATTATTTGATGTCACAAGATTTTGAAGCTCCTGAAACAGACAATGTGAATTTCACAGTGCAATGTGAAATAATTGAGAAGGCAATGTGGGGTGGGGAAGGGGGTTTCACCCTACATTTGGTCATGTCACAGAGCTCAATAGTTTCTTTTAAAGAGGCGCTCTTGAGCATTGAAGCTGCTATATCTGGGTAATCCAGTGGTCGTCAAACTGCGGGTCTCGAGCCACAGTTTGCCGCACTGTTGACTAATGAGTTTGCCGACCACTGGGGTATCTGACTAGCTTTTGTGGGTGGGAGGAATAATCCTTAAATTAGTACTTGATGCTGGCACAACTAATGTCTTCACCAGATAATACATGGAGAACCTGGAGGGTAAGCACCATGAGAGGGGATTTAAAGCCATTCTGCAGAGGAGGTAACTGTCTAGCCAAGGGTTCTTTGGGGAAGGGAGGTGTCTTAAATATACACCTTCAGTTCCTAAAATCTAGCACTTAAAAAATTCTACCATACTTAATCCTTCTCATACTTTCATCATATTTACTTCTTATCAATACTTTTTTACAATTTTTTTCATATTTTCTTTCATCATTTGCTCTTTTTGTTCCAGCATTTTTTATTGCTTTTATTTTTTTTACCTTAAATTCCACAATTACAATTATTTTTCAAAGTATGTGAACCCCAGCACAATGCTAAATATATGGCCATGCCCTAAAGATATATTTTTATTGATGCCTTTGTTACTTTACCTGGTTCTTTTGTTACTGTTATGACTGCGTTTAGCTTTCTGAAATCATCACTCATTTATCTATCTAGGAATTTAATAAACATTAGTTGAGTGCCTATTGAGATTATAGAGATTAATATCATGCCTTCTAATCAAGTACAGACTGTCGGTAGATGATAATGCAAGTCTCAGGGGATAAAGTATAAGTTTTGGTGAATTAGAAGAGAATATGCTAAGCATATTTTTCTCCCATACCAATCCCAAATTCTTACGGTTTGCCCCTAGTTAAGTTTGTTTTGTCAATTACAATGTACATTGATTATTATTCTATATTAATTTCAGATGCACGGGTTAGAAAATCATGTACTTTACAGTGTGATCCCCCTGATGTTTCAAGTACTCACCAGGCCCCATACATAGTTATTACGAGATTATTTCCAATGCTATAATTTACAGCTCTGTGACTATTCTGCAACTACCAATTTATACTTCTTAATCCCTTCACCTTTCCACCCAGCACCCAAAACCCTCCCCTCTGCAACTGTCAGTCTATTCTCGGTATTATGGGTCTGTTTCTATTTTGTTGGTTTTTTTTGTTTGTTTGTTTGTTTGTTTGATTACTTTAGATTCCACATGTAAGTGAAATCATATTGTATTTGTAAAGGGCCACAAATGAAAACAAATGCAAGTTGTATTTTGACATTGTTTTAATTAGGTTTTTCCAGAGAAACAGAAGTGTGTGTGTGTGTGTGTGTGTGTGTGTGTGTGAGAGAGAGAGAGAGAGAGAGAGAGAGAGAGAGAGAGAGAGAGAGAAAGAGAGAGAGAGATTATTTTAAGGAGTTGATTCATGTGATTGTGGAGGCTTGGTAAGTACAAGATCTACCAGCTAGGCCAGTAGGCTGGAGACTCAGAGAGGAGATGTAGCTCATGTCCAAAGGCAGTCTGCTGGCAGGATTTCTTCTTGATCAAGGAACCTCAGTCTTTTTTTCTGTCTTTTTTCTTTTTTCTTTTTTTAAGGTCTTCAACTGATTGAGTGAGGCCCACCCACATTATAGAGGACAATCTATTATGCAAATCCCATTCAATCCTCCTAAAATCCTTCAGGGTAAATACTATCATTCCCTCTTTACAGAGGATGAAAAGGCTCAACCATAAAATATCTTCACAGAAACATCCAGAATGTTTGACAAAATAGCTAGATACCATGGTTCAGCCAAGTTGACACATAAAATTCACCATCACAAACATTTTTTAACCACACAGGCTCTCTTGCAGGTTGCAGCTTTGCCTCCCTAGGAAGGAAAAGCAGCTCATTATTCTTCCCTCACTCCTGCCACTAGCGCCTTCCATCCTCCTCTGCCAGTGCACACACCGTGAGAGTGAGTATGTCAATTGTGGATTTAAATGCTTCAATGCAGTTCAGAAATTTTAAGTGAATGAAATGTTATATATTCATGTTTTAATAGGGATACATGTCAAAAATAGAATAGTGGTACAGGAGGCAGGGAGGAGAGAGAGAGAAGTTTGCAGAAAGGGATGAAGCATGAAAACATTTTTACAACTTTTAAAACAAAAACAAAGTTTATGGATAGTAAAAAGAAAAGCATTTATATCAATATAAGCTCCACACTCTTTGGGATAGAAGGTAGGTGAGTGAATGGGTAGGTCATATACTCGGGAGCTTTAATCACTCCAAAGTTTCCTTTCTGTTCTTAGTGAGCCTACCATAGGGTGAAATACTGAATTGTTGCTGTTGTTTTTTATAAAAAATATTTTTATTGGTTTCAGAGAGAGAGAGAGAGAGAGAGAGATAGAAATATCAATAATAAGAGAGAATTATTGATCTGCTGCTTCCTGCATACCTCCTACTGGAGAGTGAGCCTACAACCTGGGCATGTGCCTTGACCTGGAATCGAACTGTGACCTCCTGGTTCATAGGTCACTCAACCACTGAGTCACACTGGTTGAGACAAAATACTGAGTTTTGTCAGAGTTTGTTAGTGGGTGCAAGTTGTTAGTATTATTATTTTGTATGCATTTTTTATATGTTTGAATCATTGGTAGTAAAGTTCAAGCATCTCTTCTCTCAATAGTCCCTGGCTAGGGTAGACTGTCCAACCCTCCCTCTACCTCTGCTTTATTTACCAAGGCTTCAGTCACACATGCCAGTTACCGTGTATGTTCAGAGTGGGGTGGAAATATGAGCTGGAGTGCTTCATCAGAGGAAAATTTCATCAAGCCTCTGTGTGCAAATCTATTTCTGTGCCTGGGCCCAGTTTACTTAGTGCTTAGCAGTCAATCATGAACATCCCAACAGAGACACATTATGCAGATGTTCTAAGGAATAAGCTAGAAATACAAAAGTAGCTGACTCACATTTCTTCATTCTGAAATTTCTGAATTCCCAGCCAAAAATAGCTGCTGTGTATCAGGAAGGAAGCCTAATTTACATTTAGTAAGCAAAGTATTATATAAATTACTAATACCGCCAACTATGCCAGGGTGTATGATGTTAGCTCTAATTCTGCTACTCATAATTCCATGCAAGTGGAATTATGTGAGCATTCAAAACATAGATGTATTCTTTTATTGTTGTACTAGAGGCCTGGTGCATGAAATTTGTGCGGGGGGCAGGGGCGGCGTTCCTTGGCCCAGCCTGCACCCTCTTGCAATCTGGGACCTCTGGCTCTTAATTGCTGGCCTGCCTGCTTGGTCATCCCTAACCGCCTCTGTCTGTCTTCCTGATGTCCCTAACTAGTCATCTGCATGCCTGATCGCCCCTAACTGCCTCTGCCTTGGACCCCACCACCACAGCTTCATCTGGAATGAAGTCCAGAAGGTCATTCGGTTGTCCAGTCTAATTAGCATATTATGCTTTTATTATTATAGATTGTTTTCCATAGGAACAGCTGTAACTCTGCTTTTGCTCCACCCTGTAGTTAACAGAAGATCAGGAAATATACCATCACCTTTGTAATGGACTATTATGTTTCACTTTGTAACAGTGCTGAATGGTGAATTCATCTCTCCTAAAGTAGATTAAGAAAGTAAACACTTTAAATTGGAAAGGTTAAAAAGGGATTTTTGTTTCCTTTTGGTGCAATTGGCAAAGTTCAATTTGTCACTTACATAAAACAAAAATGTTTGCATGCCTTTAAGATGGAAATAAGAGTGTGCTTCAGGAGAAAACAAATAATACTGAGGTAAAAGTCTAACAAAGGACTGGTGAGTCCCTTGGTACACTCCTTTCGTCACTTAGGTAGAAAGCAGAGTATCTGCAAAAGTCCTGAACATGACTACTAGGTCTATTTGGGAGCAAGAAGCAGTTTTTCAAGTAGCAAATAAAGGAGGTTGATTTGAATCATAGTAATTGTGTATGTATGAGGGGCCCTTCCAGACTGAAAGAATGTTAACTCCTTACAATAATATGGAATAACCATCTATTATTCATTTATTCAACAAATATTTATTGAGCACCTATTACATGCAGATATTCTTAGGTATTCATGATAAGATAATAAGTAAAAACAGAGTTTTCCCTGCCCTGCGAGAACGTGGGTAGTCACAGAGCACATATAAAATTGAATCTCTTAAAAATTCTATGAGGGAGAGAGGCACTGGGTCCATAACTAGGGAAGTGAACAGTGAGATGAGGGAAGGCTTTCAGAGGAAGTGAATGAGCTACACCTTCACATTTTGTAGGAATGAAAGAAAAGCATCATGACAAGAGCATACACTTAGTTAACAACTATTTATTAAGTGTGTGCCATATGCCAGGCATTTTTCTGGTTGATTAGAATAGATGAGCAAAACAGAAAAAAGATAACTCTTTGAAGAGCTTCTATATTTGGGAATGGGGTATCAATAAAAATAAGCATAGTGAATAAAGGTGATATAGGATATTAGAAGGTGATAAGTGACATGGAAAAGATGGAGGGGGCAAAGAGAATCATGTTTATCTCAAGGCTGAAGACAAGACACACATTTGAATAGAATGATCCAGATGGTGTCATGAGGAAAGTGAAGAAATCAGTGGTTGAGTGATAGCCTGAAGGGGATTGAGTTCCATAGGTAGCTGGTGGGAAAAGTGTTTCAGTTCCAGAGGTGGGAGTGTTGCTTGTCATGTTTAGGAGAGGGAGGAAGCCTGCTTGGCTGGAGCAGAGTAGTCGAGGGGGAGATACTAGGAGACAGGACCAGCAGGGTACAGGTGGGTTTAGGTCCTGGAGGGCCTTCAAGGCCACTGTTGGGCTTTGGCTCCTGCTCTGAATGAGTCAGCAGCTCCTGGAAAGTTTTGAGCCAAGTCAGACATGATCTGACTTCTATTTGAAAAGGACTTCTTATTGCCTTACTGGAAATAAAGGGGTAGGGGTCAAGGGTGGAAGCCAAGGCCACAGTGACAGTATTGCAGTGATTCTGATGAAAGATGGTCATGGCATGGGCCAGGTGGAGGCAGTGCAGAAACATGGTTGCCTTTCAGAGGAGTCTTAGGATTCACTGATAGATTGAAGGGTGGGTGAGGATAGTCAGAAATTTGAGCCAGTAAAGTGCTGGAGTTGCCATCAACTGATGTGAGATTGAGTCCAGGGCGAGCAGGAGGGGCCCAGATTTCATTTCTGGACATGCTGAGATGAGAGTTTTGTTCTATACCCAGTGGAGATGTCCTTAGGCAGTTGGAAGGATAGGAATTGAAGAGCGTGAATATAGGCAGACATTTCAAGGAGTTTCCTGGCAAAGGAGAGCAGAGAAATAGGGTTGAGGCTCACAAAATTGAGATCAAGAAAAAAAGTGTGTTTTTTAAAAAAAAAATTTGGGAAAAATAGCAGTAGGTTTGTGTAAAGATGGGAATGAGCATAGTGAGTAATGATACTGGGCAGCCAGTGGGAGGCCAGACATGTAGGCCCTAGCAGACATTCTAAGAAATTGGGTTTTGCTGAAGCAGTGGGAAACCACTGAGATTATAAGTGAACAGGTTTGACAAGATGGAATTTACATTTTGAATGGATCCCTCTGGCTGCAGTGGGCAAAATAAACTCGAAACTGGCCATGGGAGCTGTAGACAGAATGCTGAATATGTGCCTAGCCACGTGCTAAGCATTTCGTGTATCTTAACTCATTTAATCGCAAAAATTCAGGCAAGTGTCATTCTCACACACCTACAGGTGAGGGTGCCCAGGCTCAGAGTGGTTCAGTGCTCTGCCCAAAGTCATCTCACAGCTAGCAAGCCAGTGACAGAGCAGGGAAAAAAGCCAAGCTATTCACCCTCAGTATCATGGTCTCTTTTTTTTGCCATTATATAGTATTGGTCATAGATTAATCTAGTTTTGGGATTGGAAGAACTCTTAGAAACTGCCTTGCCCAGCTCCTCTGGGTAAATGGGAATTTGAGGTATTCAGAAGCAGTAGCTTGCAAATAGAAATCATAGTTTATATACATTTGGGGTGGTTGCTACTTAAAGCCCTATTCCAGATGAAATCCTTTGTAAAGTTAAGAATCCTTTTTTTTTTTTTTAGAAAATAATCCACTCTCCAATGTAGCTGTGGAGAAAATGCTGTTCTTCAAACATCAAGTGTATCTCTAAAACCAAAAAGTGCCAGAACATTCTAATTATGCAGGGAGAGCTGCTATGGTGAGGTGGCATGGAAAGATGTGGGACAAGAAGGCTCCTAGGTGACCAGAAGGGGCAGTCTTTGGATTTGTGTGCTGGAGGCACACGAGCTTCTACAAGGACTTGGTGTTAGAGCTCAGAGGTTTCCAGTCCTTTCAGCCCTCAGGGTTCTGGCTCTTAGAATCCACTTTGTGAATCTATGAGACACAGTGCTGTTGGCCAATACTTCTTCCTCCATCACCGAACTGCTCCCTGCCATCCCATCCCCACCAGGTCATTCCGATGAGACTAAAAGGACAAGGCTCCACCTGTCCCCTGGTCCCTAAATTGGGCACATGATTAGGTCTAATCAATTAGAGATTCCCTATATTTTCTTCTGAGCTATTTTTTCCCTTTGAATTATGAGCAATACATGTTAGATAAACTTACTGCAGGAAGCTGGCGAATGTTCACATGGAGAGACACTTGTAGGGGAATAAATCCAGGTAGAAACAAGTAGAGAAAAAATATAGGAATAATTAAAGCAGAGCCCTGGTAACATTGGCTATATCTGAATCCAGATTGTCCCCTTGGGATAATCCAGGTATATTAAACAATAAATTCCCTTGTTCTATGCCTCAGATTCTCACCTCTAAATTAGGGTTAATGCTACCCCATAGCATGTAGCAAGGATTACATTAAATCATTTGTGTAATGTATTTAAAGCAGTGCCTGGCACATATCAGTTAACTATTGCTATGTAATAAACTACTGCATAGTTAGTGACTTAAAATAGCCATAAATTAAACTCACAATTCAGTGGCTTGGCCATTTGGACTGGATTCTGCTCAGCTCTGCTCATTCACATATCTGTGGTCACTTGCTGAGATAGCTCTGTTCATCTACATGGTCTCACATTCTCCAGCAGAGTTGCCCCTTTTCCTCCATGATGGCAGGACAGAGTGCCATGAGAAAGAGTGAAAGCATACAAGGCCTCCTGAGATGTAGGCTCAAAATTGGTACACTGTCTCTTTTGCTGCATTCTATTGAGCAAAGCATCATGAGGCCAGCCCAGATCTATGAAAGGTGGTAGTTGACTCTACTTTGCATGGTGGGAGCTTCAGTCACATTGCAAATAGTCAGGATAGAGGGCAAGCTGTGAATGGTTACCACCATTGTGTTTGATAAATCTTACCATACATGGCTGCCAGTCTTTTTTTTTTTAATTAAATCTTTATTATTCAGATTATTACATTTGTTTCTCTTTTTTCCCCTCCATAGCACCCCTCCACCCAGCTCCCACCCTTACCTCCCTCCCATTGATCTCATCCATAGGTGTATGATTTTTGTCCAGTCTCTCCCTGTACACCACTCACCCCTTTCCCCCTGAGAATTATCAGTCCACTCCCTTGCTGTGCTCCTGATTCTATTATATTCACCAGTTTATTCTGTTGATCAAATTTTTAATTCACTCAATATTTAGATTCACTTTTTGATAGATATGTATGTGTTGTTCACAGAAGTTTCCCCGGCATAGTGAAAATGCCGAGACAAGGGAAGGGATCACAAACAAAAGAAATGGAGGGAAAAAAAAACGACTGGATATAGAGCTCAAAACCACGCTTATAAGGTTTTTCAAGAATATGCTAGAAAAGATGGATAAATTTATCAAGTCCCAAGAGGAGATGCAAAAGGACCAACTAGAGATGCTAGAGATGATGGATAAATTTAGCGAGTCCCAAGAGGAGAGATGAAAAAGGACCAATTAGAGACACTGACTGAAATAAAAAATATTATACAGAGTCCTAACAGCAGACTAGAGGAAGACAAGAATCAAGTCAAAAATTTGAAATATAAAGAAGCAGAAAACACTCAACTGGAAAAGCAAGAAGAGAATAGAATCCAAAAATGTAAAGATAATGTAAGGAGCCTGCAGTGCCTCCAGACCGCTGCCTTTCCAGCTCCCCTGTGCACCAGGACCACACGAGTCTAGGTCTCCAGGGTTTCGCCCGAAACAGGGGCTTAGTGGAGTCAGAAGTGGCGCAGTTGGGAGGGTCTGTCTCCCGCCCACTCGGGAAAGCCAGTGGCACAATCAGCAATCTGTCCTCTGCGCAGTGCCATGCACGCCACCAGACCTCTGATCTTTTACAATTCCCCTAAATTTCCGTGCACCTCTCCCTTTTCACAGTCCAAACTCCCCCCGTATGAGTTTTGGCTGGATGTGGGGTTTAGTGTTGTAAGATAAGGGGTTCAATGCCATTGGGAGTCTCTGTTTCCCTCCCGCCAGAGAAAGCCAGCCAGGTACTCCCGCACCCACTTTCTCAGCGCTCGCGTCTCCGTACCTCAGCTTTTTGCAGCTCCTCTGGGTTTCTGTGAGCCCCACTCTTTTCTTCTAGCTGTAGAACTTACACTCAGCCAGCTTTCCTGTGGTTCTGGATGATGTCAGTTCTGTCTTTTAGTTGTAGTTTTGAAATTGTTGTGCGAGGCAGCAGTGTAGGTGTTTACCTATGCCGCCATCTTGGATTCTCCTCTGGCTGCCAGTCTTATTAGTATTGCCTAAACCATTTTAATTTACTCTCTGTTGGTTGCTATAGACCATGTTTATTAGACTTTTGTAAAGATTATTAATAATAGCTTGGCCATCACCTAAATTTCTTTTTTGGATTTCTCATTGAAACCCAGATATAGTTTAATTCTAAGACTATCCCACATCACATGACACCCTATTTCTCATTAGTAGAATACTGTAATCCCTTGTGTTGCAATAGTATATCTGCTCAATAAGACCTTGGAAATTACCAGGCTTTAATGATTTACTTTACACAATCCATCATTTGTTTGTAAGTTTCTCCTCAATTATTTTCAATTTGTAATTATTTATTTTTCTTCTTGGGTGGTTCATCTTTAATTGCTTTAGATTTGAAGGGGAAAATATCAAGATTATGCAATTGTTCTTATGAGACCACAATATTTATTCTTTTCAGGAATAAATACATTATAGATTTTCATGCTTATTAATTTTTCATTGTAGAGAATATCACATTATGCAAGGTGTGTAGTGAATACATTTAAATTCATTACTTTAGCAAATCCTATCAAGAGTATTAATACTGATTTGATGTTTTTCATCATTATGTCACTAAAAGTATTCCCAAACTTCTCAGTTTCTCCTGTTTCTAAATCCAGCTGAAGATTAGCATAAGCTTTTGCCTTGATTATTGTAAAGACGAGCAATGTGAGAAGGATTTTTTTGCAGGGAGGTGGTGTTTTTCCTCCAGCATTATAGGGATCTATATTATGCTTGTTATTTCAATATATCAAGAGCAAATGTAAGCATTGCAATTTCCTTCAGTAATTAGAAGGAAATCAACATCCTTGGTAAAAGCATACTATTGTATGTTTATAAGCTATGACACTATTATTTACTGTTAGCAGAACCCTTCCATTTTTTTTTAACAAAGCTACCTTTTGTTTATATTGGGCTGAATATCAATGTCACTCATATTATTGTAGTTATAGTTGATAATTGAGTACCAACTCTGCATATTGATTAACTTGCTGAATACTGGGTTACAAATTATTCTAACTTTCAGTAGCTTAAAGAATAACAACTTATTATCTCTGTCATGGAGCAGCCTGGCTGTGAAGTTCTGGCTCAGGTATCTCATGAGGTTGCAGTTAGATGGCAGGCATCTGAAGGTTTGACTGGGGTTAGAAGATCCAGCTCCAGTTTGGCCCATTCACATTATTGATGAGTTGATGCTGGCTGTTTGTAGGAGGCTTCTCTTCCTCTCCACATGGGTCTTTCTAAAGGGCATTTTTCTTGAGTGCCCTCTTGACGTGGCTAGTAAGGTGAGAAATGCAAGAAACTAAGGCAGAGGCAACAATGACTTTTATGATCTCTCACATCATTACTTCTGTGCTCTATTTGTTACACAGACCATTCCTGATTCCATGTGGGAAGAGTACAAAAGGTGTGAAAACCTGAAAGCAAGGATCATTGGCCACCATCTTGAAAGTTGGTCACCACAAACTCTTATCAAATGACCATAGGTATCTACTAAGGCCAGTTTTATCAATCATCAGAGACTGGGTATAGTTTTATGATGTATCTGCTAGGTGTGTCCTGTCCTGTACATAATTAGGAGGCCAGTGACTTATATTGTAAGGGCCTCTGCATGCCTGTGAGTGAGTCCTATATACACAGTCATAATGCTCTAGTTATCTTCTCTAGAAGAATCCAAACCTTTTCTGATGCTCTTCCCATAGTCATGGTGTCTTTCATACAGAAAACCTTTTCAGAATCTTATGAAAGTAATGGAATACTTTCCAAGTTGTATTTAGTCTTATAACTCCTACTCCTCATTTTCTCTTTTTCTCATTCATTTCTCTGGCCTTTAGGAGAAAAATTAGTTCTTCCCTCTGTTTTTGCACTTCTCAGACATTCTGTACTACCACCTACTCAGATATTTATAAATCATTCCTCCCAATAATTTTAATTCTCTCCTCAAGGTGAAGTGTGGTAGTGGTGTTAAGATGAAATGTCAATTTGCTATTAATTTTATTATATATTAATTATTCATTTAACTTTCCAATATTTTCTGTTACTGTAAATTCTCTGAAGTTCCTGGAGGTCCTTATTACTTTTCTGTTTTTCCTAGTTTTCTTACCAGAATATTCTAGATCAGTGTTACTGCAGATGATGTAACTTCCATTAGTGAATGAAATAATTCTTGATGCATTTTAAAGATCTCTGCTTGTATCTAAAAGCTACTTCTATTTCGCCCCTCAGGAAAGATAAAGCATCTACCTGGAGCATCCTATCAAAAATGTCAGGAGCCCAGGTTGGAAACACAAAATTAAAGGATCACCACTGAAAAACTGTCAAGGAAGGATTTGTATGAGAATCCCTTCAGCTTCGATTTTAGATGTCGATTTTCCTTCCCAGTCCTGACTTCCCTTCTACCTGATGACCATACTATGCCTCCAATGCCTAACACAGTGTTTTGCACAGAGTGGGCACTCAGCAAACATTTGTTCCATGTATTCTTGGAAGAAAATATGCGTCATGGATAATAGACTGGATAGATAAAGCTTTTGAGAAGCCATAACATAGACATCCTCCTATCTCCACTAGTTCCCACACTGACTCCTGTGTGGTATAAGCAACTAGTAAGCTGGTCCCCTAGAAAGCAAGGCTATAATGTGAACTGGCTATTTGTCCCATAGTATTTGCTGTGTCAGGGACCAAAGAGCAATGACTTCACTGACTCAAGAGAAACACTTAACTCACTTAAGACTGTATCCCAGCATTGTATGGAGAGCAGCTTACACCAACACTTTCATTCTAATCACCAGTTCTGGGAAACAATCTTCTTTTTCTCTAACCTGCTTCTTAGCTAAATTCTGTGCTTCACCAAGAGTGGGCAGTGTGCGCATGCTAGTGTGTGTCATGTCACTTTTTGTCAGTGCAGCCTTGTTGGGTCTGCTGGAGATCCTGCAGGGCCTCACCGCAGTTGCTGACTGAAGTGACAGGCAGTCAAATGTGATTAGGATTTGATGAGCACTGGGGGTCATTCCATACCTGAAGAGATTCAAAAAAAGAAATGTAACTTTAAGACCACATCTAGGGAAAGAAACTGGATCATACTCAGGCCCAGATAGGCCAGCTGCCTTTGTGTGTGGTGAGAGGACTTGTGTGGGCCCTGGAACTCTGGTCTAAAGAGTTTACCACATAACAAAATAGTCACCTGCACATGTCCCTATCTGTCAGGGGATCTGGCTAGAGTGAATATTATATGGTCTGTGAGTGATGGTTTCCTTCCTTCTCCACTTCCCATGTCTGAGGCATACACACATTGATTCATTCATCAGTAGCCTTTTCTACCCTGCCCTGCACCACGCACAGCATTAGGCTCTGCAGCTACCACACGGAAAGGCACAGGAGTGGTCCTTGTCCTATTGTCATGTGTAGTCGAGACTGGAAGACAGATTCAGAGATGGAGTCAAAAAGCAGGATAGAAGCGCAGGGACAGAGCTAATGCTCAGTAAATTATGGGGCTCATGGCAAGAGCATGTAGTAGCTTGTGGGAGATTCCCTGAGGTTACAGAGTTTTAAAGATAAGGGGTCAAGCAGGAGAGTCAGAGGAGGTTGGTGGGAGAAAGGGAAGGCCAGAGGAAGGATCTTCCAGATGGAGGGCAAGGCACGGCAGAGGCTCCGGGAGAAGAGCTTCATGGTGGACTTGGAGTTCCAAGCAGCGTAGAGCTGCTGTAGGAGGCAGAGTGGTAAGAGATGACACTCAAGCAAGTGGAGGGAGCAGGCCATCGAGGGTTTGAAGATCACCCTTCTGTGTGTGGAATTGATCTCAGAGGCTATATGGAGTCGCTGAAGTGGCCCTCAGAGCTCATTCCTCAGCATGCCTCTCAGATGGCAATGCTCATGTCTTAACCTGGCTGGCTCACTCCAGTCTCCTTGGTGTTGGGAAGTTTTCCTTGGTTGAAGGCTGCTGACATCATCTGTTGTTCAGATTCCAATCTTGCTGTGTTAAATCCCTTGGAGAGCCAGGCCTGTGGGCTTCCTGCTTCTCTTTTCATTTCACAGCTGGGCTTTGAAAGCCTACTTCACTTGTGTCATTTCTGCAGGCTCTAAAGTCTAGCTATTGTTCTAGGAAAACAACTGGCTTATCTTCTTTATCTCTCAGCCCTTACCCTCCACCCCCTGATGCCAAGACAGCATCTGTAAACTAAGACATGCCAAAGATTCCAGTCCCTCTATCCTCGCCTCTTCATTTCTATAAAAAATGCAGGAGCTTTTAACATAATTTTGGCAATATATGATGACCCTTTAGTTTACACCAACTTTCTCTGCAAACATTATTGGAAACAAAAATCAATATTTTGAAAAATATGTTTGCATATGTGCTTCTGTAGTTTTACCACTACCATTAATCATGTTTCCAACTGTGGAATATGTCATGAAGTCTATATTCCTTATGCAATAGATAGATATAACATGATGGGGGAATAAGATAAAATTAAAACTAAGAGCCAATTCTCTTTGTCTCTGAGTGGTGTCTTGATGCTTTTAATGCTGGGAAGTAAAAGGAATCCATGTTTATTGAACATCTACTATGTGCCAGGCATCGCCATTTTCTTGTTATCTTATTTAATCCTCCCAATCACACTGTGAGGAAAATTTCATTATCTCCTACTTTTATACATAACACACAGAAGATTGGGAAGATCAGGTGACATCTCCAAGGACCAATAGCTAGTGAGATGGCTTGATCCCAGGTCAGCTTACTTCCTGAGCTGACTAGGGGGAGAGGAGAGCCTGTGCAGGCAGGAGATGGGGGCTGGTGGGGTAACTTCAAGGAGTTATTAGCAGAAAAATCAGTATAGCATCTAGTACGTGAATGAACAATGGTTTCATCTCTTTTATTAACCTTGATCAATTAGTGGCTGTCAAAGAACTTGGTAAGCAGCAGTGCAGAGATTGATTAGCTAGATGTGACATAGTGGAGATAGAGCATCCACTCAAATGCCATATGTATTCGACGTCCTGTTAATGGACAGGAAGTGGTACTGGCGGGTATGGGAAGAGCCAGAGGACTGTTGTCAGAAGACTGGCTGGATTCTCCCCTAGGTGAACGGGCTGCGAGAGCTGCTTTTCTGGCTGGCGCCTGCCAATTCCTCAAAACCTACTGATGCACAAAAGGGGCAAAATGCTTACAAATCACTCAGACACTTTGTACCTTGCTTCATACATTACAATCAGAAGAGATGTAAGTGGGTGATTTGTATGGACATTTTTGTAGAGAACATATTTTAAGAGAACATATGCCTTTTGGTGCTCTGTGCTCCATAGAATTAGGTAATAAGCATTCAGGCCAATCAGGCTTAATGTGGAAAGCATATAGTGAATCTGAATGTATAACACTCTCCAATCCAATAATAACAATCTGTGAGCCCTGTTGTTATTTATCTATAGGCACTTTTTCTTTTCTTAACTCTGTTTGGGGAGAGAGATCTGCAAACATTACAGACTTGGGAGGCACAGTCAGAATGCTAATAGAGCCATCAACTCAGACACTGCCTTCTTGAAATCTGACTAAGCAAGGTGAGCTGAGTGGCTCTTACCTTGTACCTCCTCCTACATGATTGCAATTAACATTTTACCTGCCCTGTGTCTCAAGTCAAAGCTTTGGCACCACTCCCTGGAGGGCAAAGGAGGACCTTCATTACAGAACAGATGCACTTACTCCCGCCTGCTGCATTCTGATGTCACCACCTCTGAGCTCCAGAGAGAGGTCAGGCAATCCTAGGATGTGATGTATCCCAAATCGAATATTTTAATTTAGAGACTCAGTAAATTGCTCCCTCTATTAAGACTGGCTGTACTTCCCGCTTTTGTTGGGGCCCAGCCAGGAGCTTTGATTCATTTCATTTCTTACTAACCTAGTCACACAGGGAAGGGGCAGCCCATATGTCAATGGGCGGTGGAGAGCTGCTCAAAGTAGAAGGAAGACTAATGATTGAGGAAGAGTTGTGAGAGTAGGACTGGCAT
The DNA here is from genome assembly GCA_011751065.1 of Lasiurus cinereus. NCBI lineage: Eukaryota > Metazoa > Chordata > Mammalia > Chiroptera > Vespertilionidae > Lasiurus > Lasiurus cinereus. The sequence goes on along the minus strand of JAAGEH010000125.1, from coordinate 2,884,546 downwards.
TTGAAATGACAGCACACATGTCCTGCTGGCTAAAGGATGGTATCTGGTGGGGGGCCAGGGAAAAAAGGGATGGAATATTTTATACTTTGTTAATGACTAATAAATGCTCCTTTGCAGCCAATTATCACAGGATAGGTTTACTTTGTATGCAGGTGAATTTCAGTATGTTTTGTGAGTTTATTTGAGTCAAACTGTTAACAATTGCTGGGAAGCAGAATCTCAATTATCTAATGCTCTAGAGCAGTGGTTCTCAACCTTTCTAATGCCATGACCCTTTAATACAGTTCCTCATGTTGTGGTGACCCCCAACCATAAAATTATTTTCGTTGCTACTTCATAACTGTAATTTTGCTACTGTTAATGAACTGTAATATAAATATCTGTGTTTTCTGATGGTCTTAGGCTCTACAGAAGCGGCTCTCAACCTGTGGGTTGCCTAAGACCACTGGAAATCGATATTTACATTATGATTCATAACAGTAGCAAAATTACGGTTATGAAGTAGCAATGAAAATAATTTTATGATTGGGGGTTACCACAAGATGAGGAACTGTTTTAAAGGGCTGCGGCATTAGAAAGATTGAGAACCACTGCTCTAGAGAATGATGGCTTTGAACCTTGTTTCATACATTACAATCAGAGGCGATGTAAGTGGGTTACATGAAATCCATAGGTGATAGATTAGGGAAGCCATACAGGATAGTGAACAATCAATAATTAACATGATAAGAATAACAATGAAGGAATTTGTGCTCTCTGTCCTGGCACCTAGGTGCATTTGATTGTGCCCTAAGAGGTCTGGAAACAGGGAAGTTATAGGTTACCTTGACATTTCAAGGGTATGTTATCTTATATGCAAAAAGACAAGAATCTCAGTAAAGATCAACATTAACCTTTTTCAGGGAAGATAGTAGCCTAGGACATGACTACCTGCTATAAACTGCTTTTTAATGAAAGGTTTTAAATTTCAGACCATCCTTTGTGGATACTCTGAGTCTCTTGAGTTTGCATGGTTGCCACACAGGCTTTCCCTGAGTTAGTCAGGTGAGCACGTGGCCCTTTTTCATCCACAAGTACAAGGAAGTGGAAGTTCTTGTCCACTTGGCTTTTCAGGGGTCCAGGTCATTTCCATCTCTCTGACACTCAATTCACCGTGTACTCCAGAGTGAAAAGGGCAACAGAGGAAGGGCTACCTTTCAGAGCATGGGGTTGGGGCCAACCCTTTCCTCCTTTCTTGGATTAACCCCAGAACGTCGGCTGGTTGAGCCTGCAGATGTGCACATGTTGGGGAAGGGCTGAGAGAGGGAGGTGGAAGGAGTAACGCTGGTAAAAGCCTGGACACAGATGTGTACCGTGAGAATCAGGCAGCATTCCAAACTCTCTCCTTTCTTTCCCAAATCACAAGACCTCGCCCATGACCAATATGAAGTGAGGTCATAAGCACTTCTTCCCTGTTCTAAAGTGTAAAATCCTCGCATTCCAACAGGTACCCAGTCAATCCACAGAGGCAGCTAACACGAGGTCTGTGGGGACAGTTCTTTCTGGCAAGGCGGGCCTCCTGGTGTCTTCAGATGGCAGCTCTGGGCTTTAATAGAGGTAGGTCTTGGAATCAATATCACACAATCAGCTCTTCTCAAAGGGGGCAGAGGCTAATAACTCACTCCCCGTGCTATTGGTTTCCGATGAAACATAATTGAAAGTAAAGTATTGTTTCAGAGGTGACACCGTTGCTGCTTAAAATATGCATCGGATTTCGTTTATATTTTCTTATTTACAAAGGAAGCGGTGAGCTGTCACCTTGGCTTTCTTCCATCATAAACCATGAATCATTTCTGTTAAAGTCTGTACTTTGAATTTAAACATAACTGGGCCGTTATGGCTGGCTGCCGCCTGAAACACATATATGGTTTGCATGTCTAGATGAGCCGATAAGAGCTTGGGACACTGGGCGCCACAAGTGATCTGTTCCGCTGCCTCTCCTCCACCTCACAGGGACTGCCAGAGACATGGATTTGTAGCTAAGTGTCTAATGGAAGACTTGGAACAGGGTAATACACAGCTGCCAACGTGAAGTTTGATATGGAATTTAAATCCTGTCTCTGGCTCCAGACACCACACTTGGAAATGCAAATTGCCAGTGGAGGGAACTCATTCCTGAGTTAATGGACACAACGGGAATTTCACCTTCTCTTCTGCCGGCAATTTGAGGCATGTATTTATTATCAAGTTATTGGGCCCATGACTCCTCTCTTTGCCACCACTGCCATCCCTTGCAAAGGAATCCAGCAACTTCTTAAACTTCTACCTCTAGTAACTTTGAGTGATTCTAGTAGAGCGTGTCACTGGCCGTGACAGGATTATTCAGGAGCTAAATAATTCTGACTCAGTTAAAAGACAGCCCAGGCTTCTTGCCTTGGTGGCAGGAAACCGAAGCGACAGCTAGGCCCCTGAGGGAAGCATGTCGTTTACTAGGCCTTTACTCCTGGACGCTTTCCTCAGAGATCTAACAACACGCTCTACAGGGAACTGTGCTTCGTCAGAGGCCCTGCTGTGGGCACTGGGTATGGGGGTATGTGTGTGTATTCTTTACCACCTATTTCCCAGTGGCTCCTCTTGAGACCCTGAAGGGTACATGCTTAGGGTATCTACAAAGCAGGGTGACCTGCCACAATTTCAATGGAAATGCGTTAAAAGTTAAAAGAAAGCATTTAAGTAGCCTCTCTAGGAGAAGCAAGGATGGTCTTGGGTGCTGTCATGCCCTTTTCTGGCTGAGTATTTGGATTGTCATTGGTTAAGTTAAAGTATATACTATAACTTTGGCATTACTGAGGCTCCAAACATCTTACTCAGATCCTGCCAATGGCCCAGCTCCATGGCATGAACCAGTGGCTGATGTGGTGACCCCAGGAGAGGGGAAAGGTAGGAGTGGTCACCGAGGAGGAATGCTGAGTCTGAGCCGAAGTCTGAGCTGTGGTAGCTCCCTGAGTCACACCTGTCCCACACTAGGTAAAACCATGATGCTGCTGAAGGTAAAGACCCCTAAACCAAGGAGTTGGGGATCTGATTTCTCTCTCTACATGACATAAGACCTCAGGCCATTCATGATGGTCCTTTGTAAATACTGAACTTTCCTCATCTGCAACTTGTGGCAGTTTGCTCCTTGGGGGGAGGTAAGGATCTATTGAGAGGGAAAAACCATAAGAGCAGTTGGCAAAGTAAAAGGTATTAAACTTTCTAAGAAGTACAAGCTAGACCCTCTGAATCCAAAACTACTTTGGAGCACATATCGAAGGGAAAGGCTTTCATTTTTTGGCAATTATTGAAAAAATGCTTTCATTTTCCCTGTTATATGCGAATGGATGTGGCATCAGAATTGCAATATGTCAGAACAATTTCTTCTTGAAATGATTTAAGATGAGGACCAGATAGAGACTGGACTATATCTGCTTTTATGTTGGATATTCTCTTCTTTTTTGGTAAGAGGCTGTCTCAGAGGATAATTGCCATTAATGGGATCTAATCTTTTTCCTATTTAGAGTACTGATTTATGTAATAGAACAAGTACAGACCTGGATAGTAACATGGTGGCTAAGAGAAATAAATGATTTCAAGGCAGCAGCATGACCAATGGTCAGAACAAGCATACACTCTGTGGTGATTACAGCCTTTATTAAGATATATCTTTAGGCAATTCAGTGTTTCACATAATGCAGAGGTTGTTAATCCAACAGAAACAGGGGGGATGCTGGGTCTTTAACTTTTCTAAAAAATAAAAATGGGAATCAATTAGGTAAACTTTGTGATTATGACCTGAGTAACTTGAATATTCTTCCATCTTGATGTATATGAAAAACAAAACTGTAGGGTTGGTCCTGGCTAGAAAGAAACCACAGAGAAAACCCACCCTCCCTATATACAGATGAGGATACTGTGGCCCTCTCAAACAGGGGAAGTTGAAAACTTGAAGAGCTCTTGATCTGCACAGCTAAATAACTGTCTGCTACGTAGTAGATGCTCAATAAATACCTACTAATGTCTTGGGGACAAGAAACTCCCATAACAGAACATAATCTAGTGCAGTGGTTCTCAACCTTCCTAATGCCGCGACCCTTTAAGACAGCTCCTCATGTGGTGGTGACCCCCAAGCATAAAATTATTTTCATTGCTACTTCATAGCTGTAATTTTGCTACTGTTATGAACTGTAATGTAAATATCTGATATGCAGGATGTATTTTCGTTGTTACAAATTGAACATAATTAAAGCATAGTGATTAATCACAAAAACAATATGTAATTATATATTGTGAAATATTTATTTCTAATTACAAATAAATGAAATTTTGTCTTGAATTGTGGTGTAGCATGGGTAACAGTCTTAAAATGACAATAGTAAACTACATTGCTACATTTTGCTACACTGAGGAGCCGTGTGTTGGTTCCTAAGACCGTGGGAAATAGGTCTTTTCCAATAGTCTTAGGCGACCCCTGTGAAAGGGTTGTTTAACCCCTAAAGGGGTCGTGACCCACAGATTCAGAACCGCTAATCTAGTGGGAGAATAAGACTTGGCCACGGCTTGTAGGGGGCCAAGAATCCTGAGTTCTAGACCCAGTTCTACCATTGATAGCTTATACAAGCTATGCCATTTGCTCTATTTCCTCTATTTCCATTCTAATTAATGTTTCCTTTTCTAGCTGCCTTAGCGTAATACTTTAGAGTAAGTGAAAAAGAAGTATAAAGGCACTTTGGAAAATGTCTATAGCTAGTAAGCCTTGTAAATGAACTAGCAAGATCAGGATACCTTTATGGTTAAACCAAGAAAGCAGCAGAAAACAGCAAAGTGAGACATTTCACTGAGTTGAAGTACATGGTTGTTATTTATTTGTCCTCAAATCCCTGGCTGTGGGGGCAAACTTATCTAGGTCAGAACCATGGAATGGAAGCCAGTCTGGAGCTTTGTGATCATTAGGGCATATTTCTTATGAGCCTTTTTAGGTGGAATGCTAGGCTAAGATCCAATTTTAATTTTCTAGAAGTTTAAAGTCTAAGACACTCAGAGTAGCACTGCCTGGAGCAGAGAGTAGCAATAATGAACCCAGCCAAGAGAGAGAGAGAGGGGAATAATCTATTGTGTTTAAAGAACTCAGTTTTTTAAACGGTCCTTGTGCATTTCTCTGTCTCTTCACAGAGCTCCAGAAGTCAGAGTCAAGTCTGTCATATGGAAATGTCAGGTGTAACAAAACTGACTACTAAGGGGTGGATATTCATATTTTTCCATAAAATTCAGCCAAATAACCAACTATCCTAGAGTATTTAGAAATATGAAGATGTGAGTTAAAATCTTACTGACTTTCAATAATTTAACTGTTGTATACCTGTCTGGGGTGTAAAAGTCACATAACATTATTTAATATTTTTCTTCTAGAAGCAGTTTGGATAGTCACAGGTTTCCTTAAAGCAATTAAAGTAGAAATCAAATAATGAGAAGGTTAGATTTATACAAAGAATGAAAACAGTATCTCATCTTCCAAGTATTATGATATTCTCCTTATCTTACTTGGTCATGCTATGATCATCACAAGATGCTTAGTTTAGAATTTAGCCCCATCTCCAAAGATAATTTCATTCTATAAGGAACTGTAAAGGAAAACAGTCCACTTGCCCCTATACATGTGAACACTTTCTACTGGGAATGGCTTTCTGAAAACCAATATGATTCCCAAAATCCCATTCATTTCCATCACCATGTCATCAGACCAAGACATCTCATAGATATTTACAATAATTCAATATAGAAGATGTCCAGTTTTTCCAGGATAAGCTGGAGGTGACACAAATATCATAACTGAAAATGTAACCCTTATTCTATATATTAATTTTATTTACTCCATATATTAATTGTATTTTGCTAATGAAAGCAAATGTTTGTCTTTCTCCTTCTGTTTCTTCCAAGCCTGGGAGTAGATCCTGCCTGATATTATCTAGACTTCCCAAGTGGGCATCTTTCCTAGAAGGAAGAATGGTTTCCTTAGGCCAGTGTTTGTCAGATTGAGTTTCAAGAATTCCCTGCAGTAAAAATGCAGATTCTTAGATTCTACCTCAGACCTATTGAATTAGAACCATTGGGGTTGAGACTCAAGGGTCTAACTATATGAGAATTTCTCAGTGATTCTTATGCATGCTAATATGTGAAAGCCATAGCTGTTGGCTTGTATAGAGTCCCAGGTGATAGAGTTCCATGTTGCAGAGGACATTGATTTTGGGGAAGGGGAGAGCATGCTCTGATGGTCTAGAGCTGTGGTCGGCAAACTGCGACTCAAGAACCACATGCAGCTCTTTGGCCCCTTGAGTGTGGCTTTTCCACAAAATACCACGGTCTGGGCGAGTCTATTTTGAAGAAGTGGAGTTAGAAGAAATTTAAGTTTAAAAAATTTGGCTCTTAAAAGAAATTTCAATTGTTGTACTGTTGATATTTGGCTCTGTTGACTAATGAGTTTGCCGACCACTGGTCTAGAGGAGAATGCCAGGCGAGGGCGTCTGGCTTCTAAATATTTACACAGAGTACTTGTATTCTCTCTAGAAAGTTCTCTTTGGCTTGCTGGTCACCTTCTGGTCATTTTCCCACATAGGCAGCCACCATCCTGATTGGATGGATTGTCCTATTGTTGTAGGTGCCTAAAGATGTCTCTCTCTCTCTGTGTGTGTATAGGTGTGTGTAAAGGAATGGGTACAAGAATACAACATTCATCTTCTCTAACCTTTGCCAAGAATTATTCTTCTCTTAATCTCATGGAGGCTTTACAATTTGAACATTCTCCCCTTGTTTGAAGAGATCCATCAGATGTGACTGTGCCTTTTAGAGGTGGGGAGTGTGAGGTACCTAATGTGCTAAAATCCTACATTAGCTTTGTTACACTATTTTGGACTCTCTCACCCAATACAGTTCATCAAAACCTACTCTTTTCCATCATCACTCACCTCATAGAGAACTGGGAAAAAATACCACTTCCATCCCCACCACCTTAGTAATGTTTTGATTCTTTCTTATTCCCAACTCAGAAAATGTGCTGGTTGATTACTCTGGTTGCCATGGATACAGGTGTATTTTCCTCCAGATCTGTCTTTTGGTGTTACATGTCCCCTCTGTGTTTGATCTGTAAAGGAGCTTTTCAGAAATTCATCTACTCAGTGTCATTAGGAAATGAGACATTAGGACATCAAAGTGGGCTGTGGGTAAGCTTAGTTTCAGAGAATAATCACTGGAAATTCCTGATGGTGTATTTAAAAAAATACTAGAAAAATCCCTCCCAATCGTTCTGCACACTTCTCTGCCTTCTTTGCTGCGTATTTTCAGATTTTTTCCCAAATCTTTATGGTGAACTTCTATCTAATAGATTTAGTAAACTTCTTAAATATTTCCTGAAGTATCTCATCTCCATGGACAGGTAAACTGTATTCATTTTGATATTTTATTATTTTTTAAAAATATGTGGTTTTTTAAAAAATATATTTTATTGATTTTTCATAGAGAGGAAGGAAGAGGGATAGAAAGTCAGAAACATCGATGAGAGAGAGACATCGATCAGCTGCCTCCTGCACACCCCACACTGGAGATGTGCCCACAAGCAAGGTACATGCCCCTGACCGGAATCGAACCCGGGACCTTTCAGTCCAAAGGTCGATGCTCTATCCACTGAGCCAAACCAGTCTCAGCTAAAAATATGTTTTTATTGATTTCAGAAGGAGGAAGGGAGAGGGAGAGGGAGAGAGAAACATTGATGAGAGGGAAACATTGATTGCCTCCTGATTGCCCCCTGCTGGGGATCCTGACTGCAGGGGATCTGAATTGAACCCAAGTCCCCTGATGCATGCGATGGTGCTCAACCAACTGAGCCGCACCAGCCAGGCTGGGATTTTATTTTAATCTGGGAATTCAAATTATCTTTGCAGTACCCAACAATATCTATTATTGATAAACATTAGCTGTTTTTAAATTGCCAGCTTTAGTCTGTTTATTGGGGCAATCAAGTGGCTTAAACTGTTCAGAGCATTCCCTAGAAATTCAGTTAGAAACAGTAATTGTTCAGTGTGTTCCTTTTATATTTGGTGCAGTCTGGCCCTCATGTGTTGCTTCAAAAACATCTCAGGTACTAAGAAGATTTTTGCCTTGCAGGGTTTTAACCCACTCAACAAATAAAAATCAGTTGACGCCAAAACCAGTTTGGCTCAGTGGATAGAGCATCAGCCTGCAGACTGGAAGGTCCCAGGTTTGATTCCGGTCAAGGGCATGTATCCTGCTTGTGGGCAGGTCTCCAGTAGGGGGCGTGCAGGAGGCGCTCATCGATGTCTCTCTCTCATCGATGTTTCTAACTCTCTATCCCTCTCCCTTCCTCTTTGTAAATAAATCGATAAAAATATATTTTAAAAAATCAGTTGACAATGCATATGTCAACCTTTCCACCACGCAAAGAGCTCTCATTGATTTGTGAAATTGCTGCTTATTTTGTGTCCCTTTTTTAGTGGCCCATTTTAAAGAAATCATCCACAGATTTGAAAGGACATGGCAAACTGAATGGCAAGTTCATGGGTAATTGGGTTTGGTGTATCATGGAGGGAGAATGTACTGCTGTCCTGGCCACCATGGACATGAGATGCTGGAGTTCTCTAAGGAAGAGATGTTTCAGCAAACGTACAACCGGAGTGATTAGTGCAGTCATTTGGAAACAGCTAAGACTTTTTTTTTTTTTAACTCACCTTGTTGTCTTTATAGGTTAACCTAGCTGTGCACTTGTGTAGAGCCAGGCTGACACCTGTCAAACTATGAAAACCAAGCAGTGTGAGGCTTTTTAATGCTTGAGGAAACATGAATGCAAGCGGAACAATATGAATAAATTCATTCTTGGGATGTGTAAATAAATGCATTAAATGCCTTGGATATTTAATTCACCTGTCCCTAATAATATTTGTTGATATGAAAGATGATAAAGTGTAATGACAACCTCCTAAATGGGAACAATCCCTGGGAGTGCTCATTGATATGGTAAAGGTTAGGAAAAGGTTGTGTTTCAGTGGCTGATAATAAACAAGTTACCCCACTTGAAATGGTGTTTAATGAATATTACAGCCTTCTCTTAAATAAAAAAACACACTTAGCATTTGTATACTCCTTAATTGCTGGACTTTTTCACTTTGTGAAATATTTTTTGCCCATTGTATCCACTGGGATTTTTTAGAATGTTAACCTTAAAGACAACCACACAAATGTATTAACATAACTGTATTGGAGAAAATAGCTAAAAAATACAACACATTAAAAAGCACAAAATGACACTCTGCATTAATTGATCCAACGACAAAGCAAATTGTCTTACAAATCTGATTTTCTAACAACTCAAGAAATTCAGCAGTGGTAGAAGTCCTTAGCACTGTCCTCATAGAAAAAAAAAAAATAACTACCCAGCTGATGTTGCTCAGTGGTTGAGCATCAACCTATGAACCAGGAAGTTATGGTTTGATTCTTGGTTGGGGTACACTCCTGGGTTGGGGCTTGATCCCCAGTGAGGAGCAAGCAAGAGGCAGCTAATCAATGATTCTCTGTCATCACTGATGTTTCTCTCTATCTCTCTCTCCCTCCTTTCCTCTCTGAAATAAATAAAAGTAAATATATTAAAAGAAGAAAAGTAATAACTGTGGTTGCACAAACCAAAAACAGCTTTCTCTGTGTTGGTATAACTTTCCAGCCATAAAATAGATTTTATTTGCTTAAAACTAGGATGTGCACAGGTCCCCTATCTCTCATTGTTCAGTGGCAGCATGGAGGCCAGGGCAGTTGACTTCCCAAGGCTCCTGGCGGCAAAGCTTTTGCAGAAACCTGATCTCAGGCAGAAAACAAAAATAAGAAAGAAGGAATAATGTGGCTTGCTGGGTTTCTCTGCGTTCCTCCCATGCCCTGAATCACCAGAGAAAGAAAGTAAATTACCTTTAGTGTATTGACATTTATCATATTTATTTGAAAACTGGACATTTGAATAAAGGATACATCTCTAGTTAATCAAAACATTGGTTAATCAGAGACTAGCTTTGGGGCCATGATGGAGATAGGGAATTTCCCTTTGTGCTTTTGTTATTGTTTCCTCATCAATCTGCTTCCAGCAGGGGACTTCCTTGTATTTTTTCTTTCATTTCTTTTTCAAAATATATTTTATTGATTTTTTTTTTTTTTTTTTTTTTTTACAGAGAGGAAAGGAGAGGGACAGAGAGCTAGAAACATTGCTGAGAGAGAAACATCAATCAGCTGCCTCCTGCACACTCCCTACTGGGGATGTGCCTGCAACTGAGGTACATGACCTTGACTGGAATCGAACCTGGGACCCTTCAGTCCGCAGGCATCAGCTTTATCTACTGAGCCAAACCAGTTAGGGCATGTTTTTTTCATTTGCTTACATTTACACTGTTTTTCAGTTGTTTTGCTGGAGGGTTTCTCTTTTTTCTCTTTTCAGTGTGAGGAATTCTTGACCTTCTGAGTACGCAGCATCTAATGAGGTCTCTGTGCTGCTAAAAGAACTGGGATTCTAAGGCTGTCCAAGGTGCTTGGAAAGAGCTGTGTGTGAGGCTGTGTGACTCAGACTCCAAAGGGATGTGTCCCCTGAAGGAACCAGAATTAGTTCTGTGCAACTTGCAATGTCTCTAAATCTGGGCCTCCATTCCACAAGGTGTCAGGAATATACCCTTTCTTAACAGTCCCTGAGATGATGGAGATGATTATATCTTAGAGTAGTGGTTGGCAAACTCATTAGTCAACAGAGCCAAATATCAACAGTACAAGAATTAAAATTTCTTTTGAGAGCCACATTTTTTTTTAAACTTAAACTTCTTCTAATGCCATTTCTTCAAAATAGACTCAACCAGGCGGTGGTATTTTGTGGAAGAGCCATACTCAAGGGGCCCAAAAACCTCAGGTGGCTCATGAGCTGCAGTTTGACGACCACTGTCTTAGAGCAATTCTCTGTAAGTTATTTGAGAAGGTAAACTGAAATAAAGGGAGGGGGGAAGCCCTATTTTGTTTGTAGTTCCTGAAATCCATACCCAGGAAATAGTCTTTGAAATCTGTATTATCTTATTATGGTATCATAAATTTAGCTGTGTCTCACAATACTCTGAAAGCACAAACCTAATGTAATGTGATATATTTTCACAGGGCTCAGACACACTCTGGGTCAAAATATAGCTGCTAAAACTACCTCCACAGAAAATTCTTGGCTATTAACTTGGAAAGAAATTTGTTCTTTTTCCTTATTTTCAGAATTAGAAATGGGTTCCATTGTGCTTATTGGAAAGAAAGAAGGTCACTGTTTTAAAAACAGAACATTACTTACGTTTTATAATAGTTTTTGAAATAGATGGCTAGAGTGGTGTCAGAGCTTCATCCCTTTCCTGGAAGCCTGAGAATAAATTGTGTCTATCCTTTCTAGGTCATTTATTTTTCATGTAATGTCCTCACTAGGCTGCCATTTTGGATATTAAATATGCCAAAGACCTCAGGTTGATTAAAGACAAACTAAACTTAATTTATTCAATAAACATTTACTGAGAACTGAATGTCTGTCAACTTCTGAACTATAAAAGCCAAATCAAAAAAAGCATAGTTCCTTTCCTTAATGAGCTTAGAGTGGAGATAAAACCAGCCAATGGTGACAGTAAAGTGTGATGTGTGACCGTGGGAAGCACGTGGTTCATAGAGAAGGGACATCATCCTTTCTTGGTGAGAGTTAGGAAGAAAGGTCAGCAAAGGCTTCCTGCATGAAATGCTAAGTCAGATAGCAAAGAGCAAGTAGTGGGTGGTTAACAAAAGAGTGGAGCATGGGGCAGTTTTATGCAAAGGACGATCTGCTAGAGAATATATAGAAAAATACATACAGTTCTTCAACAAAACTGAAGGGTGACTTGCCTTAAGGGAAACAAGAGAGGCCCCATCTCAATGACATCATTTCCTTTGATACAGATTTGGGCTGTATTCTTAGGGCAATGGGAGGTGTCTTACAGGATTTAGGTTGACATGATCAAACTTGTATCTTAGAAGGAATGTACTGATTCAAATGGATTCAAAGGGAGCAGGACTAGAGGCAGGGACACCCTTAGGCAGCAAGAGATAATGGGGGCTCACGATGGAATGAGAAAAGTTTGGATGTGAGGAAGCAGGAAAGGAGAAAATTGAGGTGGAAGCAGGTCCAGGAACCAGGTCTACTAATGGTAATTCTGAAATTCCCCCATCTACCCTAGTCTACCTAAGTTATGGAAAACATTTTAAATTTAAACAAAATTATTATGCATAAGAGATAGGGACTGTGCTAAAGCAAGCATCATAAAAAAAATCAATTTATACCCCTCAGAAAAAAACTATGACGCTAGAAATAATTTAATGCCAGGTGGCAAATACACAAGTATAACTAACATAGAGCCTATCAGAAAAGGCTCCCATAGTGCATAATAAGCCTAGCCTGACTAGATAAATGCTAGTCATAATGCTAAGCGAGGTATGGAAAGACCATATTGCTTTCTGATAACACTCAATCTGAAGGCGCTTTCCAATTAGAAATACCTAAGTAGATATTGGAAGACTAACCATGTCTGTTAAAATAGTTATTTCACCATTTGTAAAAGAGAATATGTTTTTGGTTTAAATTTTATGCATATGCTAAAGTTAAAGCAGACTATCAAGAGGGTTTTGTTTTTTTTTTTCCCTTCGGGGGATCGGTGGGGGGTGGGAAGTTCTTTACTTTCAAAGGATATCTGATTTCAAGGAAAGCTCTTAACAAAGTTTCGGCTGATAATCCTCTGGATAAAGTAGCACATACGTATTAGATGCTGCGCAAGAGAGGCTGCTGTGTTCGAAGCGGGGCTCCAGGCTCTGGTACACACTAGGAACTTACTGAATGGTGTTTGGGTGAGTGGGTAAAGGAATTACTAATCCAATTACTAATCCAGTGAGTAATCGGATGAACAGTGCTATGGCCTTTTCTTAAGCAGAGTATTCTGTAGCTTCTTTGACAGTGTATCATCTAGGGTTCTTTGTCCTCAAGAAACAGAAACTGACTCTGGCTAAAGAGTCATTGGAAGGGAAAATATAAAGGCCAAGAAGCGGGGTTGCAGATGGTGGCTCTGAGGATCTGGGTTGAAGGCACAAGTAGAAAGTCAGCCCCTGGCTCCTCTCCTGAGATGCATCAGCTCCTCCAGGCCTCAGCCTGTGTCTCCGTGCCCACGGCTCACATTCCTAGGAGAAAGTCCCCGGGAGGCCCCCTTGAAGAACAGTCCTATCAAGACTACTCTATTGCAGGGGAGCAACTCTCCAAAACATAGCTGGAGTGCTTTACCAGAAGAAGAGGGAGTGGACACTGGGCAGGCAAAGACCACAGAGGTCCAATACATCAGTGAGTATAGAATTCTGACTCTAAGCTCAAAGAAAAATTGAATTACCAAGTAAAGGTAGAAATAAATACTGCCTTTGCTACAGGCAACTTTCAAACATATTTGGAAACTTACTTTGTCCACACATGATTAGGAAGGTTTTTATGGTGTTTGGAACTCTAATTCTACTGTGGCGGGGGTTCCCACACAAATAAAAAATAATTCTCCAGACACCAGTGAAACCAATGCCTAATGATGAACTAGCACGTAATGAGAAAAGTAACCTATAAGGGAAGTAATGAATATTGTGAATTTTTCAAATATGCTCTTTGGCAACATTTACAAGGTGTATGGGATATGGGTTAATTATCATTTCAACCCCTTTAGCCGTGAGCAGGGATGATGCAGAGGTCCCATTGGAACCGAGGGGCTCAGCTTTGCAGACGGATGCTGGCTCAATGGCAGCCCTTCCCTGGAACCAGCCTGGATACCTGGCACTTGTGAGTGGTCAGCTGTTTCTTAGTGTGTAGATGTTGGAACCCTCAATTCTGCACTCCCAGGGGTCCACAGCATCAGGACTGAAGCCAAGGAGTATCTTTAAGTTTTTTCTGGCTCTTTTTGTTTTATTCTGAAAGACTTTACATGTTCAGAAAATTGCAGGGAAAAGTAAACTCCCTTGTATTCATCACCCTAGAGTCAACATTTCATTATGTTTACTTCATCTCTCTCCCTTTTATTTTCTTAAATGAATAAAAAATTATAGGTAGCATGTGGCCTACTTGGAGGAACAATGGTAGGCAACCAGAAATGAGAAGCAAAACTCAGGGAAACCTGTAGCTTTTTGAACGCCCACCTCGATTTCAATGGGAAAAAAGAAAATGCACATTTTAGAACACCTCCTGAATGTTTGAGACTTGGCCAAATTCTTTCAGATATCTTCAGTGGCGTGCTGGTAAAATGGCTCTCAGGGAAAAAAGGAAAACCCGCAGCCAGATTTGCAGTGTTGGTTAACTTTGTAGTGTGTAAAGATGCCTACCCTGGCTGGTTTTGAGCTATCCAGAGTTTAACAACTGCCTCGCAAAATTCCTGAACATTAAACCATTTGCTCTTCTGAACCAGGTCAAGCTGGCTCCAGTACCCAACTGCCCACATTCATTCATTCAACAGATACTTATAGGGACCTTTGCTATGCGGTAAATGTGCTGAAAATAGCAGCCTGTCTTAGAAATCAGCCTTTCTAGAAGACTCTAGGCCTAAGAGATTTGGGTATTATTATTCCATATCCTTGAATGGATGTGGAAACAGGCCCCGCGAAGTTAAGTAAGTTAGAGGCTGCTATTGATCACATGCTCACTGGAGTTTACCTTATCCAGGCTTGTAATCTAATTTACATCTGTCTGTGCCTGTGGACTCTCTGTAGCTCCTTCTGCCCACCTGAGCTTTCTCTGCCCATGAACATGGCAGGTAGGAAAGTCTGTGGAATTAACATCCCCAGTGAGCCACCTTCATCCAGTGACTGATGGCGTTGCTAGGTAAATGCCCCATCTTTTCACCCCTGAAGTATGTGTTCCCTGCTGGATTCTCCAACAGGATTACGCTTACAGGAGTTAGTTCCCCTCAATGGTAACTGACTTGAAAATGTACCCTCTATTGTCTACCTTCCCTTTCTTGCATCCCCACACCCCTACCTGCATTTCCTGCAGTCGCCTCCCAGATACACTACTGGCCCCTGAATCCCTGCCTCTCTCTGGCTCTGCCTCTGGCGGAATCCAAACAAAGGCAGGCTCCAGGTTGGTCAGACTCCAGAGCTCCACTTGCTTTTTCCACCCACTACCCTGCTCCCTTGAGTTCATTCTTTGCCTGTAATTCTGGTTCATGCTGAAATGCCAAGATCAGAATGAGGGGCACCAGCCCTGGGAGAGCTTACTTCCTTCTCCCGCTGCAGTTCCTAATGTGTCCCCATGGGGAAGAACCAGATTCTCAAGGTGGAGACCACAGGACACTGCATATGTAACTCAGGCTTGTCTGCTGGACTGAGCAGACCTGGGAAACCAAGGGTGATGAGGGACAGGATCTGTTGCTCACTTTTAGGTCTACAGCCCAGAGTCACCTTGAGGAGCGTGGTATACTTCCACTGTAACCATCCTTCCCCCCTCTTTTCCACTCTCAGCCCCACTCATGAGTTGAGAGCAGAAAGCACATTCTAAATCAAAGGCCTCCCAAGTGGATAACATATCCCTGAGTTTTACTGTTTCAAACTGACTTTTCCCATATTCTGCTCTTGAAGCAGCAGCAACCTCTCCCCGATGGCACTTACTGTTTCAGTTTCATATTATTTCTGTGCTTATTTAATGTCTGTACCCCACCAGCAGACTGAAGGCCCATAAAGGAAGATCTCTGCCTATTTTGGCTTTCCAGGGATCTGTAACATCTAACATGGTGTCTGGTGCATAGTAAATGCTCAATAAACACTTATAAAGGAATACATAGAATAGGGGGAAAGTGAAGAATGACCCTGTTTGTTCTGTGCTCATGGCGATACCAGATGCTGACCTCACCCCTGCCCTTGGTCTTCATGTCTCCTTGTGACCTCCTGTCCTTGGATCATTTGAGTATCAAAGAGCATCAGCCTAACACGATGTAGTAGAGCAGGGATTCTGATGTCAAATGCATAGGTTCTGATCAAGGCTAAGATGTTTATGAGTTTGTGACCTTTGGTAACTTCCTGGGCCTCTCTGTTCTGCAATTTTCTCATTTGCAAAGTGAGAAAAAGACTGTCCAGCTCCAAGAGTTGTTTTGAGGAGTAAAAGCTCTAATGTAACGACAATGCTTACAACAGTTTCTGGCACAGAGTAATGGCATGGAAAAAAGGTATGCTCAATAGCAAATACACAGTAAATATTTAATTATTATTTAAAACCAAAAAAGTGAATTGTGCATTTTGTCTAAAGAAAACTGTCATATGCGTTAAGATAAATTTCAAACTCTGGTCCCAGTGACATGAGCTGCTCCCACAGCCTTTGGTTTTATCCATTTCCCGTCTGCTGACTAAGCTTCAGGGGCCCTGCCTGTGTTCCTTTGCCCCAAACATGGCACAGTGTTTCCTGTGTCTGAGCCTTGGGCCATACTGTTCTCTGTGCCTACAGTGTTCTTAACGCAGGAGTCACCTCGGGGGGGCCTTCCCTGATATAAAGAAGCCCAGTACCTGGCCACTCTATCTCAAAGCACTATTATCTTTCTCTATACAGTGGTACCTCGAGATACAAGTGCCCTAACATACGAGATTTTTGAGATACGAGCGATTTTTGCTTTGAAATACAAGCAACATTTGAGATAGGAGTAATTGCGTGGATCGGCTGGCTGCACATGACCCACCAGTTTACCTTGACTTGAGCATTTCATAGTTTCCCACGCCTCAAGGTTACGGAATGAATTAAACTCGTATCTCAAGGTACCACTGTATATAAAAGCCTAAGCAACGGAACCACTGGCCGACTGGTCACTATGATGCGCACTGACCACCAGGGACAGACACTCAATGCAGGAGCTTCCCCCTGGTGGTCAGTGCATTCCCACTGACTGACAGATGCTGGGCTCATGACTGGCAAGCACAGCTTTGGCAGTGTGAGCTCTCCCACCTCTGCGGCAGTGCTACCAAGCCACAGTGGCAGACACACAGCATGGCCAGGATGAGCAGGAGCAGCGCAGCACCCCGCCCAGGCATGGGCTTGTCTCCGGCTGCCTGCCCCTTCACACACTACTACATCCCTCGGGGTATGTAGGACTGATCGGGCTAAAACTGGCAGTCTGACATCCCTTAAGCGGGGTCCCGGATTGCAATAGGATGCAGGCCAGGCTGAGGGACCCCACTGGTACATGAATTTGTGCACTGGGCATCAACTTAAGTATAACAATCTAATTTAGTTGTTAAGTTTCTCTCTTCCACAAGAACACCAACTCCATAGATAAACTGCATCCCTAAACCCAGGACTGGGTGTCAATGGAAATGTTGAATTACTGAGCATTGAGGCACTGCATTAAGGTGCAGATCCCAAGACCTGACCTTGTGCTCTCCAATCAGCGTCCCATCTCGCAGTGTGCTCTGACTGCTGCACTCAGTCTCAAGGCCCTGCTAAAATCATGTTATTTTGCTGCTTACACCCTCCACTGACCTCTCATCATGTCTTTTTTTGCCTTTCTCTTGCTCATTGTACTTCAACCAGACCAACCTTCTTTTGTACCTCAAACATGCCAAGCCTGTGCCCACCTCAGGGCCTTTGCACTTGCTGCTCCTGCCTGGAATGCACATCCTTGACCTCAGATTTTAGCAGCCTTTTTCTCTTATTTTTCAGCTCAATTAAACTTTACATTGCACCCCCATCTCCATTACATACTACTCCAATATGTCTATGTTTTTATCTGTTTGTTTTCATAATTCATAATGATATTTGAAACCATCTGTTTAAAATAATTATATATCTACATCACTCTTATACTAGAACTTACACTTGTTAGAGCAGGAAACTTTTCTTGGCTCTTATTCATCACTATATATCAAGTGCCTGGTATAGTGCCTGGCACACAAGTGCTTACTTAAAAAATATATGTTGAATGAATAAACAAATGAATGAATGACCAAATAGATGAACTAATGCTTTTGTCTGTTTCTTCTTTGAGATACACTCACTTTTCTCATAATCCCTATCCACTGTGTCCTCTGAGTGGAGTTTGGACCCCTGGACCCTGATGCTCCTGGTAAAGCCATGACCACAATGGCTCAGGGTCCTCACTGGGCTTTGCTGGATGGTGTCTTGCTGTCTGAGTCTCTTTCTCACCCTCTGAGCCAACAATTTTAGAAGGCAACCCAGTATGGCTTCAGATATTGGCAAGTTTCTAGGTTCAAATCCAGGCTCTTTCACTTAGGAACTCTGGCCTGACCAAGTCACTTCACCTCTTTGAACTTGTCCCTTCTCAAGTATGAGTAGATACTGAGAGAGAAACATATATAGCCACTGTCTCACAGGGTCAATGGGAAATTAAATGCAATAATATATCAAAAGGGTTTGGCACAACAATGAATGCACAGAAACAGTTTGACACTTTGACAGTTGGTTACATTTTCCATTTGGCTTATTAAAGTCCTTCATCTTTTCTGCTCCATGAATTTTCACCCTCCCTGACACCTCAGCCTGGTCCCAGCTATGCCACCTTGCTGGCACTGACCAATGAATTAATGGCCATGCGTCACTTTGAGTGACAGCCTTGCAGTTCTGCAGAAATTATAAATGCGACCCAAACAAAGCAGCAGCTGGATGGCAGGGCTCAGAGCTATAGCTCTGCATGTCATCTCATCAAAGCCCCAACCCCAGAATTCCCTCTTGTGGCCCCCATGGCAGGGAAGGGCATCAGATGTGGGCATCTTGGGGTCAGAGATAGCTAATGGCTCAGAGCATAACCACCATCTCTGGTGTGCATGTTAAGTGTTTACAGAAATGCTCTGGTGTGATTATTATATTCACTTTCTGCAAACCCATAAAGGAAAAATAAACCTTCAAACAAAATGACAAGATCAAAGTGCGAATATGGGTCTCTTTACTTAGCAAGCAGCCACAGGGAAACTGAGGCATTTTTTAACACCTAGTGCAGTAATTTCTAGAACTAAATTCGGAGACCGCTTGCTTGAATACTGCGCCTTGCTCGTCTACGTGACTACCAAGACCCAGACCCTCCCACCTTCTCTGTTTTGATGTAAGTGAAGCAAAGTTGTCAACAATTCCAGGTCCTTGACTTTCTTTCTTTTTTTAAATATATTTTATTGTTTTCCACAGAGAGGAAGGGAGAGGGACAGAGAGCTAGAAACATCGATGATAAACATCAACAAGCCACCTGCTGCATGCCCCCCCACTGGGGATGTGCCCACAACCAAGGTATGTGCCTTTGATCAGAATTGAACCTGGGACCCTTCAGTCTGCAGGCTGACACTCTATCCACTGAGCCAAACCAGTTTTGGCAAGGTCCTTGACTTTCTGAGATAAACTGCTATAATTCAGCCCTTACACCGTTCAAAGTGAATTTCTCTCCCTTCACTTTTCTAGCAAGATCCTAAATATAAGTTAGAAAGCTTTCTTATAAGATGGAAGCAAGTATGGGAAAAGAGTAATAAAATACCCAGACGCCCAGATGTAGTCATTAGGATGTGTAGAGAACGTTAAGTGGTTATTGCTCAGGGCATCTCTCTCAATTCATTAGGTTGAATAAAAACCAGTGATGTTAAGTAAGCTATTGTTTAGGAATCAACAATCACTCATCTTCCGAGCAGGCTGAAATCTTCGGAGGAGCTCCAGAGCATTTAGCAAAGCCATTTACCTGTCATTGGCTTCTTTTTAATTTCCTGGTTATGAAGTGATGTATTTCCAAACATCCCACGAAAAGAGATTAGAAAGAGTCAAAGACACTTTGTGTCAACAGGAAATAAATCAGACACATTCTGGAAATAATTACATTGAGAATATCAGGGCTCCATGCTAATTACTTTTGCTATGGACAAAAAGCTTTATGATTGAATATTCAGGACAGTCCTTAAGTCATCATTGAATGCAAAAGTCTAGTTCAGTCTCTAATGACTTAAAAAATATTCCTCAAATGATGTGAAATCTTATTTGTTGGAAGTCCTTCAGCCAAATGCATCGCCTAACTAGGAAGAGTACAGATTTCATGTTTAAAAAATGGATTATTGCAAATATTTTATCCTGACTGCTTAGGGATCAGCTTGACGGAAAGCCCTTCAGCACCCTCATGCCCACAGTAATGCTGTTGTTTTCTTGTGGATTTCATAAGCCTGCAAATGAGTATATGTAGGAACATTGCTGCATTGTCTGCTGGTGTTTAACTAAGTATCTACCCCCCAAATTAGTGACACAGACCAATCCATGTTTACTATCTCACAGCTTCTGTGAGTCAGAAACTGGGGCATGTCTTAGCTGAGGCCTCTCTGTTTCCATCCTAAGGCTTGACCGGGAGTGGACCTGCTTCCAAGCTCACTCAGGTGATTGTTGTCAAGAGTTCATGCCTCCTGGGCTGCTGCACAATTCAGCTCCTCACTGGCTGTTGATTAGAGGTCTTCCTAGATTCTCTGTCCCATGGACCTCTTCATAGGATAGCTTGCAACATGGAAACATGCATCATCAAAGACAGCAAGCAAATGGCAACACAGGGAGAACCAGCAAGATGGAAAAAATAGTCTTTTGTGACCTGAGTATGGCAGCGAGTCCCATCACTCTTTGTTACAAGTCACTCAATCCACCTACACACAAAGGGAAGGGACTCCAAGGGCATGAATACCAGGATCCAGGATTCCCTGGGGGCCATCACAGAGATCGCCACCCACAAATGTCAGGGACAAAAGTCCAAAATTACTATGAATCTATGATGCCTCTCTGGAGGAAGCAACACTGAACCACAGAGTGGAAGACAATGTATTATGGAATTTTTATACATAGACCTAGGTGATATACTGATGTTAAAATTCTAACTGCATTGTTTAACTGTAGGAATTTGAGCAAGATATTCATTCTCTTTCTATAAAATAGAGACAATTCCTACCTCACAGGGCAGGAAATATAAAATTTTCAGTACATTTCCCACTGCATAGTAAATAATAACAATAATCACATATTTTGTGTGACTTATGTAGATTCAATTCTGTTTTTGCCATTGACTTGCTAGTTATATGAACTAGGACAAGCTACTTAATCTCACTGAGTCTGTTGTGTCCGGGATGTATTTTTCTACAAGTAACAACTACAGTAGCTAAAAAAAAAGGATTCTTTATTTCAAGCAACAAGATATCTGGGGAAGATAACCTAGTGTTGATAAGATAGGTTAACAGTGATATCGGGACCAAAGCATTATTTTTCTTCTCATTTTGCCTTCCTTGGCTTGATAACTTTGTGGTATGCTTGTTGTTTCATGGTTATAGAATTGCCACTTAATCTATACTCTCATATCTGTGTTTCAGCAAAGAAAGAAGAAGGGAATCCCAAGATAATAATGAAGTGTTAGAATGACAGGTATGTAGTTGGCAACCTGTCCAATAGAAGGAAGACAGAAAGAAGGCTCCAGAATTTTGCCAAGAACAAAATTAAAACTGACAGTCTACTTGATATGGTTGAAGTACATCAAGAAGAGATTTATGGTTATGCTAGAAGATCAAGCAATAAGGTACTAATAGAAAGATCAAAAGCTAGATAGGCAACAGAAACAAAAAGTGAGGCAATGATTATTTCCAGAGAAAGCAAAGGGTTATATAGGGAAGGCAATGTATAGAATACTAAGAGGATTAACTGTGAATACTATTTATATAGCCACACTACTGAATATTGGCTTACTACACAAGAAGAGCAATGAAACTATTTCAGTGTGATAGGGAGAAAGAAAATGTGTGTGTGTGTGTGTGTGTGTGTGTGTGTGTGTGTGTGTGTGTGTGTTTCGGGGTCATGTAAGAGAGTCAAACCTTCATTTTTTTAAAAAAAATACTAAGGGGATCAAATATATAGTGAAAGAAGGTGGTTTGAATTTGGGTGGTGGACACACAATGCAATACACAGGTTAGATATCATAGAATATACACTTGAAATCCAATTTTATTAACCAATGTCACCCTAATAAATTAAATAAAAAAATAAGTCAACAAACAATGGGAAAAAAGTGTAAAATCAACAATTAGTAGATAGTGTGATATATAGAAACGTGGAGGTAAATGTTAGACATTGCAAGTGGTTTCCTGTGGAGAGTGAGTTTCAGAGGTGAGAAAGGTTGAGGAGAGAGTATTTATTCACCATAGCTGCATCCATACCACTAGCCAAGAAAGGTGCATGGACCTTGGTACAAACGATCGGGCAAGAGGATAGAATTGAAAACTTAACTGTGCTTTATTTTTTGGCACTCTTATCTTGAAAGAACGAGAGTCATGTTTCTTTTCTTCTTGCCAGGAGAAAGTAAAATTAAATATCCCTTTGCCTGAGAAAGGATGAGCTAAAAGAAGGTGGGCCTCATTTTAAGGGGAGATTGAGAGTTTCTAAGACCAGGGCAGCAAAGTAAAGATGGCTGTTCCTGAGATTGTTGTAGCCTAGTGTTCATTCCACTCCCACCAAGGATGGTGTAGGTCCTCTAAGGTGGGGACTGATCATAAGCTCTGCAGCACACAAAGTTCTGTAATTAATCTGAAGAGACAAGGTCAGAATGCTGTGGAATTTAAGACCCACAATTTAAAATGAAGCCAATGATCTTGACAGGTCAATACTTAAGTGAAGATCAAAATGCCCTTCCTCAAATTTCTTATCCTGAATTTTCCTCTTTGGGGTTCCTGCTCCAACAAGGAGAAGGAAGGAGCCCCTCTGGTGATCAATATTGGATCTCTTGTCAAGCCTAGTAAGGGGTATCCCAAACTGAATTTAATTTTTAAAAAAAAAAATATCTTCAATGGGAAGTTTTTTTTTGTGAAATACAACTTCATTTTACTGCATAATCTTCGGGAAGCACACATCAATCTAAAGGTGAATAGGTACGAGGAGGATAGAAACAGGACTAGAATGCTAGCTTTGTAAGAATGGGCACAACCTAATTCCTAAATAAATGAAACACTTTTTGAAACAATGATTCCCAAAAGACTCTATATATAGCCAAATAAAACAATAGCTACTTTCAAAGGATTAAAAGGATACTAAACTGTCATTAGAATAAAATATTGTCCAGAAGTTGGTGAATCAATACATTCGGAGAGTCTAGATAGAGGTAAGCTCAGGCCTGAGATTACTCCTCATCCCCTCACACAGACATACAAAATGACTTCTTATCTGTCATGACAAAAGACAGAAGTTGAACTTACTACTGAAACTTTTTTTTTTGCTCCCATCTTGTCCAGTCTCATTCCAAATAATCCAAGCTGCTCCTCACCCTGGACTTCTGGTAGACCCTCAGTGACAAATAGTATAAGACCTACCACATAGTGGAGATGATGGCCTATGATGTGTTACTTTCAAACTCAGTTTGAAAGTTTATGTAAAATATTATTTACTCTGGCAAAGAGTAGTGAAAGTGTGAGCAATTTTCTAGTGCATTCTATCACTCTCCTTGGCCAACAAGGATTATTGAAGTCAATTAGTTTGTTTTGTGTGGGTGATGTGGTTAACACAGTTAAGAGCAGAGCTCTGGGATAAACTGCATTCAGATCTGGGATGTATCACAAAAGATCTCTACGACTAGAGTTCTCTGAGTCTCCCAGTTTTTACATTTGTGAAATAGAAGTGAAATGGTAAGTAAAACACTGAACATATCTTGAAACATGCTAAACTCACAATCAATATTTATACTATTAGTGTTCCTCTTCATAAGAACATGTGTTCTCAGTTCTCACCTGTCAATAGATGGATGTTGGCTCAGCCCTTCTTTTTACCTTGTCTTTGAAGTCCAACTGTAAGAGTGGAAACATTTGTACAAAAAGTAGAGTGCAATGAAAAAGAAAGGAATACTCCACATGTAAAGCCATATGTTATTGGCTAAAGAGGAAAAATAGAAAGTTTCCAAACTCTTCCTTCATCTAAACATGATTCCATCACAGCAACTCTAGACATGCACTCCCTACAGCTGTGCTCACCACTCTTGGCACTAATGGGCTATTGACTAAAGTTCAAGTTGCTTCCAGGATATGATTTCTGTGTATGATGTACAGTCTGCAAGAAACATAGGGCTGGTTTTGTTTTAGGAAATGAATATTAATGATCAGCAACTGGCCCATTAATAATGTTGGGTGTGTAAGACAAAAACAAAGTTTTAGATAAATTTGCAATCCCATAAATATTGGGGAAGCAGGAAAAACTTTTGATTCTAAATTAGTTAATGTTCTATGGCCATAAAATACCATTTACTTCTCCATTCCTTTTCTAAATTATCCAACTGGGACCTTCAAAGAATGACATCTACCATCTTCTTTGAAACCAGTCTTATATTTACAGTATCTGTAGAGGGTAGATTTGTATTAATACTCTACCTCAAGTCCAATTTGAAGAGTCAGTGTAAAATAGTGACTACAGAAGTGGTACCAACATGAACACAGCACATGTACTGACCCTTTTTCAAATCTGGGTGTTCTTCTGGGGTAGAATATTTTCACTTTGCATTTTCAATGTGATTACTCTTCTATGTTCAGATGTGCTTTCAATCTGGAAAAGTTGTTTTTGTTGTATTCAAGTAATTGGTTTTGCCAAATGCTTTATAGTTTACTAATAATTTCCCTATCTTTTGTTCATTGGCCTGAAACCACTCTTTGCAATAGGTATCATTATCCCTAATGAGGAAAAAAGATTCAAAGATGTGAGATTACTGGATGAAAATTAATACTAATAGGAAATGACAGAGTTGTAAGATCTCAGGATTTCAGATCTCATGCTTTCCTTATGATAGAGAAAGGAAGGCTTTGAGTGACAAAGGTGAAACCTATGTCCTAACAGTTGTGCGGTGGGCTACTCCTCACAGAGAATGGCTCTGGGATCTCTTCCTGTATGCCTGGCATTCTTTCATGGGGCACTCAGTATTCCCTTTCATCTCCTCCTCTAGGAATAGGTTGCTATCAACCATTTCCTAAGTTTGAGTTCCCTAAAAACAGACCATTGCCTTCTCTGAACATGGCCTGGAGCTCTCTCTGACAGATGTGGTTTGACCCTCCTTTTTGCTGCTAGCTCTCATTCTCCAGACCAGCACAGTCTCCATTCTGGGCTTCCATGTCCCACAGTCCCAGGCAGGGCTGAGTTCCAGTTGTCCTTCCTGATGATTGCCTTATTGAGGCTGCTTTCACTGGCTTCTGTCCTGCCCTGTCTCATCTCCCCATTCTCTACTATTGTTCCTTGGCATTACCTTTCAAAGAAATTAGGTGCCCTCCAGTCCTTTTCTATGGGTTGCTCTGAAGAAACTCAAACCAAAATAGTGTCCCTCCTAAGAGCATAAAAAATCACATAGTAGGTGCTTGGTGAACAGGCAATATAAAAGAGGTCAATTTCAGGGATTGCATATAAATTGAGACCTGTTTTCTCCTTATCTTTATTTCCCTTACTGACAGTGAGAAATCACTGCTGACATTTAAACTTGAAACCTCACTGACCATCACTTCTCTCTGCCAATGTCAGACCCACACTCAGTTCCTTACATCAGAAGAGGCCAGTATTGAAGATTTTTCAGTGGAATCAGCCACAACCTAACCACCACATAATCTTAGATTCCCTTATCATAATTATTTTAAATAAGGTATTCAACAAAGACCCAAACACTACATACACACCCCCTTTTTACTCTGTGTAGAGTGCAGTAGAAGCTGGAGATTCAGAAACAAATCCAGCAAGCAAATTCTTATGTGGAACAGCACATTATAAAGGTGACATTTGAACAAAGACCTAGAAAAGGCATAAGGTAGGCATGCACACATCTGTGAGAAAGTTCCAGCCAAGCGTACACACACACACACACACACACACACACACACACACACACACACACACACATATGTTTGGTGAGTTCAAAATGTAGAGAGGATGCCAGTAAGGCTGGAGCAGGAGGAAGGTAGAGGGGGCAGGCAGATTAAGGTCTGAGAGGTGAGGAGGGGTGCGGGAAAGATCACCCAGGCCCATGATTTTGATTTTGATTCAATGGTCATAGAAAGCTGCTCGAAGATTTTGAGCAAGTAGTGACATGATCTGTCATCTGGTTTCACAGACTCACTCTGGCTGCTGTGTGGGGTTGGCAATGAGCAAAGATAGAAGCTGGGATGCCTTTGGCCTGATTACAAGTGCAATAGTTAGTTATTAATCTGTGACATCAATTAGCCAGAAAACAAACTTCAGAAAAATAAGTCAATAGATTCTCCACAGGGGGAGGAATAAGCCATTCAAGTATACTTTCACATAATTTCTTTCTCAACCAGAAAAGGAGCGTAATTGTACAGTGGCAGCTGAAGATCATTGTTAACCAAATAAAACAATTTCAATCAAGAGAGAGGAGGCTCCATCCAATGACAGGATCAAATTCTCATAGGGAATTGCCTTGGAAGCCAGACTTGCTGATCTGCTTTTTCCAGAGCCATCCCATGTTGCATGGAAAATGGAGCTTGTTTCCCAGCAGGGGAAAATGGAGAATCCAGAGACCTGGGTTCTCAGTGTGGCTGTCACAGCCTCATTAGGAGACCTGGGAACCTATCATGCAGCTGTCTGCAGGACATGGGGGTGGCATTGCCCCTCGTGCCCTCTTTTAGCATCTTTTTGAGGGCCTAAAGAGACAGTGCTATGCAGATACCAGCAGCCCAGTAAGCATACTGAGTCCCGCAGTGGTGACCCCTACGTTCACACACCTGGTATTAGTTTCCAAGGATTCCTCAATAAAGGACCACAGTCTGGTGTCATGAACAGCAGGAATGTACTGTCTCAGAGTTCTGGAGGCTGAGAGTCCAAGGTCAGGGTGTCAGTAGCATTGGTTTCCTCTGAGGCCTCTCTCCTTGGCCTACAGACAACCATCCTGCTGTACCCTCATGGGGTCTTTTCTAATCTCTTCTTGTAAAGATGCCAGTCACATTGGGTCAGGGGCTACCCATATGACCTTATTTTACATCAGTCATTTCCTGAATGGCCCTGTATCCAAATTCTGTTACATTCTGAGGTCTGGGGGCTAGGATTCCAACATTTTGAAGGGGACAGAATTCAGCCCATAACTCACCCTTTCTCTCCTTCCTGTCTCAATCTCCCCACCCCTCACTGCCTCTTTAGATCATTAAACCAACTCCCTGGAGTTGGGTCAGTTTTGAGGTGGAGTGGGGTGAGGGAAGACTAGATTAAAACAATAGGAATTGGGAAAACCTGTGGATAACTGTGGAATGTAAATCTACAAATAAGTGAGCAAAAAACACTGACTGAGCCATGCAGAGCACTTCCACAGTCCACATCTTGCTTGTCTGTGTGTTTGCAATCTCTTACCCAGATACTTTTTCAGTGAAGCTGTCATTCTCTTTGGTGTGTGTGTGTGTGTGTGTGTGTGTGTGTAAGGAGGCAGTTCCCTGAAATGTGGGGCGCTCACCAATTTAAAATAAAAATGATCAGAAATAGAATTCTGTATCCTAAGCCTTTAAGGAGCGCTTGAGTCTTAATCTGAGAATGTCGCCCAATGTTGCAATAACTCACATGGCTGATGTATGCCCAGGCGGATGGGTATTTATGCCTGGGATTTCTGTATTCCCTAGAGGGAAGGGCTGTGAGTGACATCTCTTCACTCAGCACAGCTTTTCAGGGCATACAGTGCCAGCTTTCCCCACCAGAGGGCATTGCAGCTGTAGAAAAAAGAAAAGAGGTGACTTTTTGGCCCAAAACTATTGAATCAGGCAACTTGCCTCACAGGGATTGTATTTCCATTTGCGATCACAGACTCCCCTTTTGTACTTCAGTGTGAATTACATCTGTCTTGGCCATGTGCAGAATGCTGGGATTGATGACTAAATTCATAACTGATCTCCACGGGGTGGAGAGGGTGATTTTCAGACAGTCGGCAGGTTATATTGGTAATATGCCTTCTTTCTCTAAGCAGTCTCTCCCCCAGCTAGAGCTGGGCGAGGTGGGCAGCAGACTGGACATTAATGCTGAAGATGAGGGTTTGAATTTTGGCTCTCACCCTTTTTGGCACCTTGAGTTTAAACAAGGGGTTTAAACTTTCCTGTTTCCTTATACACAAAACAGAATAATTAACTCGGCCCACAAAGGAGTTTTGATAAATAAAAATTTCAAGGATTTTGTAAAGATTAAAGGACTAGCAACCATATGGGGATGTTGTTATTGAGGTTGACCACATTATTCTACATGTTGTAAGAACCCTTGATGAGTGGTATACTACTTTAAATTTTACTATCAGATATTCATTTCTTTAGGTTAAATTGCCTCTTTTTTTAATGAGCATGTTTTCCTAGAACAGCATATACACAATAAGAAGTTATTAATCATCCACATTTTGGTGTGTGAATTTTGGGGATTGGTGCCTTTGCTGAGACCAAGTGCTAACACTGTTCCCTTGGGGAAAAGAATACATTTTATTATGGGACAGTGGTTCTGTACTGGGACAGAGAGTATCAGGCCTCTAAAATTGTGGCTGAAGGGAGGAACAAAGAAACATAGAGAGAGGCCTAGCCAGATGGAGATATGACCTGTTCTGAAAGCTTACCAAGGGTCTCAGGTCTTAGAAATGTTGACTTATTTTTTTGAACCTCTAAATTCCTGCTTCAGAACAAATATGTGAGATCATGTCTGTACAATGGCCAACTTATCATCACCTCACCTGCTGAGCATTTACCAAACATATCTTATTGTATCAGTAAGAAGACAGAGAAGGAAAAATATGGTTTTTCAGACTAACTGGGTATATGGACTGAGCTGTACTGCATGTTCTGTGCTGTGTCTGAATTCTTCTTATCGCCTTCTTCACTTCTACTCAGTCATTAATTGATACATGGTAAGTGTTCAATACATAACTAAAAAAATTAGTGAATGAATGAATTAAATCATATTAATTTAGGATGAGTATTTTCAAATGTTTCTTGGCCCACTCCCATCAGAATCACTCAATCTTTTTCTTTAGTAAGTATTTCCCATGTATTAGACACTGTTTGGTCTAGTTACTTCTTACATATTGATTCATTTCATCTTTACTCCTTTACCTAGGAGATAGGTACTATTATTATCACCCACCCTTATTTTACTGACTAGGAAACTAAATTTCAGATAGGCTAAGTCTGTGGTCTGTAAACTGCGACTTTCGAGCCACAGGCAGCACTTTAGCCCCTTGAATGTGGCTCTTCCACAAAATACCACGGCCTGGGTGAGTCTATTTTGAAGAAGTGGCATTGGAAGAAGTTTAAGGTTAAAAACTTTGGCTCTCAAAAAAATTTCAATCGTACTGTTGATATTTGGCTCTGTTGACTAATGAGTTTGCTGACCTCTGGAAGTCATTTGCCCAAGGTCACACAGCTAATAAGTGGCAGAGATGAGATTTGAACTTAATCTTACCCTAGAATCAAGACTCAAAAACAATTTCAATGCATTGTTTCTACTTAAAATGAATGAGACAGCCCTAACCGGTTTGGCTCAGTGGATAGAGCATCAGCCTGCAGACTCCAGGGTCCCAGGTTTGATTCTAGTCAAGGGCATATACTTTGGTTGCATG
The DNA here is from genome assembly GCA_011751065.1 of Lasiurus cinereus. Lineage (NCBI taxonomy): Eukaryota > Metazoa > Chordata > Mammalia > Chiroptera > Vespertilionidae > Lasiurus > Lasiurus cinereus. The sequence goes on along the minus strand of JAAGEH010000125.1, from coordinate 2,854,901 downwards.
CACATACCCACTAGGGAGTGTGCAGGAGGCAGCTGATCAATGTTTCTCTCTCATCAATGTTTCTAACTCTCTATCCTTCCCCCTTCCTCTCTGTAAAAAATCAATAAAATATATTTTTTAAAAATGAATGAGACACATTGATATAGCAGATAAGAAACAGTCATCAGCCTATATTTGTAAGTGGGGGAAAAAACCCAAGACGCCTGCCAATGTACTTAATAAGCTACCATCTGTGTCCAGAGAGAAGGAGACCCAGGTGTGCTTGCACATGCAGAAACTCTGGAAGGCAAGAAAAGACACCAGTGCCAAGGAGCAAACTTGGAGAGGGGGATGAGTAATTGGGAACAGAATAGGAAAACTGACACACATTTTGCTGCATGAATTTTTGTAGTGATGCCAAATTTTTACATTTTATTTTTATAAATTTCCTTTGCTATCATGTAGTCTTAGTTTATGTGTTTATTTTACTACTCATACACAAATGCTACTGTCAAGTCATGCATTATACATTAGTACAGTTTATTTCTCTGGTAGAGGGAGAGATAAATGCCAGCGTAGGACTAACATTTTCCTGCTGCATTCCTATTGGCAGTACATGCACCCCACTTTAGATTCTCCTTCAATAATTTCATTGCTGGGGTTTCCCAACACTTATCCTGCCCCAACCTCTGGCCATCTCGAGACCCATGTCTGACCCCCCTCAATTGGGGTTGTTCCTGGGTAATCATCATGGTTAATAAAGGCTTGGTCATGTTTTGTACCCTCAAGTTTCCAAGTCCTGGGCCAGAGAATTTAATTCCATCAGAAGACTGAGGAGCATTCCTACATGTGTTTTCCCTCACCTTTCAACCTAGTGAATTCTACTGGGCAGAAAAGAGGAAGGTGAGCACAGCTTTGGGCATGCCTCTCTCTCCGTGTGGTTAATGTACTGTTGAGCCCCTGCATCTGGCCACATCCCATCCTCGCTCATTTCCTGCTTTTGCATGGTCAAAAGACAAAATAAACATATTCTTTTGTTATTGGTAGAAGTTTCACTGAGAACCTTGGTGTATACCATTTGGCCCTATTTTCATTTTGTTGTTACTGTTTTACATAATAGCCTCTCTCTTTCATCTTTTGTGTGTGCCACAGAGTGCTACTGAGGGGCCCATGGTGGTCTCTTAATTCTTTCCTCCTTTCAGCCTCAGCGTTTTTCTGTGACTTCTATATAAGATTGTCATTTCTGAGGCCATCCTAGTCAACCTAAATTTTAGGAGGGTATCCCTGTAACTGCTCTGTTCAATGTGACAGCCACTAGTCACAGTTCCCTAGGTCAGACCAGCCACATGGTAATTGCAATAGCCACAATGAGCTAGTGGTTACCATATTGGATAACACATAGTTGAGAATATTTGCATCATCATAGAGAGTTATATTGGAGATGCTTCTCTAGAACCTTCCTGCCCACCAGACTTTTCTCTAAAAAGTTTAAATCTGCTTTTTATGGCCAAACAAGAGAAATTTGAATCTGCCTTCCCTCTTTTCTGGCTCTTTGGGACAATAAATGGCATACGTCTCCCAAAGCTTATTCCTCTTTCTCCCTCGAAGCAGCTCCTCCTTGTGGATTATCACATGACCTGGGATGCAGGTGTCCTCTTTTACTTCCTTCAGAGACTGGATGTTTTCCAAAATCTGAATTTATGCAATTTCAGATGTGAATGCTTATTTGCATTTCTTAGGAAGCTACATGAGGATGTGCTTCCATAAAGCGAAGGAGCACAATAGTCATTACAGCTGTTCACAAAAATCCCCCTTCTCCTCTTTCTCATACATTGGAAGGATTGTGCTGATCTGCCCCTTTAAGTCTGAATTAACACGTGACTTGCTTTGGCCAGTGAAATGTACCTGGAAGTGACATGTATGGGATTTTTTAGAGCCAGTGCATAATTCGCCAAGCTCTCATTCCCTCTGAGAGGCAGCACGCTGGTCTGTCAGCCTGTGTCCTGGGACAAGGGTGATGCAGGGCAGAGCCACTGTCAGTGTGAGGTGCACATGGACACTCCAGCTTCTGAGCCACAGTGGCAGTGGCTGGGGGTTATTACTTCAGAATAAAATAGTCTATTCTGACAGACACAGAGAAAGTACTCAAAAAAAGGGGAGACCTGGGATCCAGAAAACAGTGAGCCCAGCACAGAAACAACTTAAAGGCAAATCCCAACCGTACAGTAAACATTTCAATTGAGGGCAGCCGTTGGAGCCCAAGGAGTCAACAGAAAGATGTGATGTACAGAGAGTCTGGAGGGAAAGTAGACATGTGACTCGGGCAAGCAGAAGTGAGAAAAGGTAATGAGAAACTCCAGGAAGAAGCATTTAAAAAATACAAAATGTAACGGTACATAAATGAGCCCTATGGTGAATACTTTTCCCAATGCACCAAAAATAACAACATGGATTATTGATACGTAGTTTGAAGATCAACCTGTAGATACAGCAAGGAAATTAAACATAAAAGTCATTCAAGCCCTACCCAGTTTGGCTCAGTGGATAGAGTCTTGGCCTGTGGACTGAAGGGTGCCTGGTTCAATTCCCATCAAGAATGTGTACCTCAGTTTCAGGTTCCTCCCCAGCCTGGGCTCTGGTCAAGGGTGAGAGCAGGAGGCAACCAATTGATGTGTTTCTCTCACATTGATGCTTCTCCCTATCTTCTCTCTTCCACTCTCTCTAAAATTAATAGGAAAATATCCTCAAGTGAGGATTTTTAAAAAGGCATTTAACTTATTTGCCCTAAAGTAGAAGCATAAATGGCAAAGGTTGAGGTGGAAAAAGAAGAGCTGAAGGAAAGAGGAGGGATGTTTACACCTTCATCTGATGAGTCATGGAGCATCCATGAGAGACTATCAGTTGTCAGTAATCCTGGGTTTTATTAAAATTAAAAGGTACCTGATGGAGAGTCTAAAAATGCTGAAGTATCCAAATATGTTAGCTAGATCTTAACCTATTATACTGGCAAACACCAATAAGAATAAACTTTGGTCTTGATTATCAAGTTTGAGCCTTAGGAAGATAACTACTTGGAGAAACAACCAGGAGTTGGAAATGGGTGTCTTTGCTGAATAGGCCTGAGGTTGTAAAGGGTGGGCCAGGGACACTGCTTCCAAGTAATGAATTCCTTTGATTTTAAAACTTTTTAATTCACAAACATTAAGTAAATCTTTACCTAGGAGGTTACTGATCCCTGCTTTGGTTTTAGTGAAATGGGATGCCCAGAGGTGTTTCACTCCCTGATCTCTACTCACAGACAACATCGAGAATGGAACTTTTATTCTCTCTGACAGGACACAAAGGAAAATACTTGAGTAGTCATTACAGCTGTTCACAAAAATCCCCTTTCTCACACATTGGAAGGACTGTGAAAGATCTAGTAAGAGATCTTTTACCACTAACTCAACATGGGCTCTTGCGTCAAATGACCTGGTCTTCAATCTTAACTTTTTCATTTCATAGCTGGGTGGCACTGGACAAATCACTTTTCTTCTCTGTGTCTTGGTTTTCTTTTTTATAACATGAGAAAAAAACTAATGATAATAAGGCTTTCGTGTATATTATGATTATTGAAATACTTTATTTAAAGTGATCAGAATAGTGCCTAGACTATAGTGATCATTCAAAAAAAAAAATCCTAGTTGTCTTTATCACCATCGTCATCATGTGCAGAGCATTTTTCTGGGCCTTTGCAGATTTCAAAGGTAAAGAAGAATCATTTGGCCACTATCCTCCCAGCAGTTAGAAATCAAGGAAATAGAGCCAATATAAAACAGGGAGATAACTGTTTGTCAAGGACGATGCCAGATTATTGCTGGGTGTCACCTCTTTGCCGAGCATTAAATATTCCTACCATCCTCCTTCCTCAGGTTCATGGCCACATGACTGTCTTTGTGTATAATCTCAAACTTCCTGAATCTCCCAGGCCTTGTGAATTGTATTTCTGGTGTTTCTCCAGATATGCACTGTTGAAAGTATTTGGAATTGCAGAATAAAGGGTAAGCCACGGTGTAGCCCCATTAAAGAATGCTAAGCACTTTTGGAATCTTTCATTACATCTCATTTCAGAATGAGTGTAGCCTATTTTTTTTTTCCCCAAGCTAGAAGCCACTTGCTTTGCATTTACTTCAAATCTATGCACTTTTAAAAATACCATGACATTTCACTTCTGAGACAAAAGTCAAATGCCAAAAAAAAAAAAATCACCTCCACAAATGGGAGCATTAAAAACTTAATTTATAAATGCAAACAAGGTCGGCTGCCAAGATACCAACACAGCTACTGAGTGTGCAGACTTGGAGATCGTGGGCCACATTCCCCATAGCTGGGGGGAACCTGGTGTTTGCCGCCTTGGAGGGATTGAGGGAGCTGTTCCAGAGAAAAGTCTCTGCTGGCATCCTTTCCCAGCTGAATGCTGCCCTGCAGCTGGCGGGCTTGATGGTACAGCTCTGGAACTTATCAAGAGGGAAAAAAGGAAGCGAGGTGGTGTTTGGCGCAATGGCTGTTCAACCCAGCCATGTCGCTTGAAAACTGTCCCTCCTTTATTCCATGATGTCTGAATGGGACTGTCAGTCACAGTGTGCACATTTCCATAAGGCCTCAGGGAGGTGAGTATCTGGTGCAGAATGCTCCAGACACCCTCCTTCTGCAAACAGCACAGGCACTCAAATCCAAGCTTTACAAGAGCAATGGCTTTGTCTTCTTGGCCCTGGAACAGTGCTGTGAAGGTCAGAAGAGCTCAACAAGTATCTCAGGATGGATAAATGTCTCAAATATTCATCAAAAGGCCATTTGTGAATTTGTGTCAGGATGCTGTTTCGGGAGAGAGAAGTATCCTTATTCCTAAAGGAGTTGTAAAGTCCGGGAGAGGTCAAATTGGCTGCATTGGAAGCCATCTCCCTTTCCAGGGAAGGACAGTCTGCAGAATGCTGAGGGGCAGACAGAGGCAAGGCTAGAAGGAGAGACCAAGCCCTACCCTAGCACCAGAATCTTAGTCCTGCAGAAAGGTGGCGCCACACCGCACTGCCATGGCCCAATAAATTCCTTTTCAGTTAAGCTAGTTTGAAATAGGTTTCTGTCGTTGTGTGTGTGTAAAATCTTGCCTATGCTTTTAATTCTTATCAATCCACCATCCAGAGGCTCCCAGTGAAGCGGAAGAAAGGAATAGGGTCAAAAGGTGCATGTGCAAGTTGAGAAGGCATCCAGATCAACACATTTTCCCAGAAACGCTGGGCTAAGCTCAGACTTCCATATGTGGATTGTCACGGTCAGTCCTCGAGAGTGGACACCTGGTTCAATTTAAACAGTTCTCATCCCTTACAATTTCCCCATTGTTTTTCGTGTTAAAATAGGATGTCTACACTTATTCAATGGCAGTGAAATGTCCTAATAATTATAGCATTACCTTAACTCTAAACCTAATAGAGTTTCTATTTTTGTCTTAAAGTTCATAAGGAGAATTATTAAAATAAGCATCCTAACCCGGGTGCGTGACACCTATGCTCTGAAAGCTGCCCTCTGTGTTCAGATGTCCCGGGCAGTTGCAGTGACTCTGCATGCATCACTGACCTGCCCCAGTGGTCGCTAAAAATGTTCTCAGTTTCGTGGTTGGCTGAAGCTCTGTCAGGTAGGTCTTTGTGGACAGTCTGCCCACCGGAGGGCATCATAAACAGGATGGGATGATACAGTTCTGGGCCGGGCATTGCCTTTCAGAGCCTGTAGTGTTGTCTGAAGCCATCTCTCTGGATGCATCTGATTTATTTTGCAGAAAATACATCAATTCTTAATTACATGTTAGTGTCCACAAACAAACAAAAAACCCAGGCGTGCGGAATTCTTTAAAAATCCTGACAGTGTTGAGCAAACTGTTTGTTTTGTTTTGTTTTGCTTTGTTTTTTACTTGATTTGATTTTTGTGAACTGCAGGTTTTGCTCTTTAAGAAACTGTCTTCCTTGTCTGTGAGGCGGAGTGGGAGAGCCCGGCCCGGCTCCCTGGCTGTCACTGGGGCAGCCCGCTCACCTGTCCGGACAGCAGCTCCTTGCTGCTCACCTGGAAGGTTGCTCTCCGGTCCCTCAGGGTGTTAACACTTCCTGGCAGGACTGAGCTAAAGATTACTAAAAAATTTGGGGTATTTAAGAAAAATAAAGTTTAATAGCCATTTTCCCTTGTCTTTTCCCCTGAACTCCCTCCTCTTCCCTCCCCTCCAGCTCTTCCTGGGGACACTGAGTGCCCCTTTCCCTGGGCTCTGGAGCTGTCCTGGGGGATGAAGGCAGACTTCATTGGTCTCCTTCCTAAGGGCAGGCTGATCCATCAGGGCTAGGCAGGGAACTGGAGCTTGAGGGCAATTCAGTAGCAAGAAGAAGATAGAATCAACTAGTTAGAAAGCTGAGGGGAGGGTTCAAAACCCAGGTGGGATGGGAGAGGCCTCAGCGTTTAGCAACTGCAGGAAGCTATAGTCAACCTGAAGCTTGAAGAGCAAATAGGGGTGGAGGTGTCCCCGGAGCCCAGGAACCAGAGCCGCCCTGGGCTGGGTGCCATCATGTGGAGACACAGCCCTGCCAGAGGTACTTCCAGCTCAGAGAGGGAGCCACATGCCTTGGCTTCGCCCAGCAGATCCTCACGCTGGCTGAACCGACCTGAAGCCACTTGGCTGGGAAGATGGAGAAATGTAGTTGAGAGCCAGCCCCACACAGTAGGTGGAAGAGCAGGGAAGGTTGAGGAATGGGTCAGAAGGCAAATAGACAAAGACTGGCAGACTGCCAGGTAAGGGAGGTTGCAGCTTTATTTGTAGCCCCAGTCTCTGCCTCTGCATAGGCTTGAAAAAACCCAAATCAAAAAATGCCTCCCCAAGCCATCACCCTTTGTGAAACTCTTCCTATGGCACTTTCCATCACGAGTGTATCATGCAGGGTGCTGCCTGCAAGAAGGAGGATACTTGCTAACTAGCAGCTGTTATCAATATGGAGCAAAAGCTGGGACCTTAAAGGACTGGGATGCAGGATGGGTCAGTTTTGATGGAGGGGAGCAGGGAAGTGCTCAGGATGCTTCTGTTTTCAGTGCTGCAGGAAAAATGCTGTATGACCATGGCTGATGGAGGAGGTCCTGAGGTGGTGGAGAAATGGTCCAGACACAAACATTACCCAGTGTCTGAATCAGCTCAGAACAAGCCCCAGCAGTACTAGATAGTTAAAGGAGGGGGGTGGGGAAAGAAATGCCCATCATTGATTTAATGTACATAATGTCTGCCTTGATTTATGTCCATTCATTCACTATTTGTTGAGGCCCAAAAGTGGAAACAGCCTAAATATCTACTAATGAATGAATAAAATGTGGTACACACACATACACACAAACTCTCACACAGATATTGTTCAATCTTAAAAAGAAATGAAATTCTGGTATATGTTACAACATAGATAAACCTTGAAAACAGTATGCTAAGTGAAATAAGCCACACAAAAAAGATAAATATTCTGCAATTCCACTTCTATGAGGACATAGAGTTGTCAAAATCATAGGCACAGAATGTGGAATGGTGGTTCCCAGTGGCTGAGGAGGGAGGCATGGAGAGTTACAGTTTTATAGAGTGTCAGTTTGGGATGATGAAAAAGTCCTGGAGATGGATGGTGGTGATGATTTCACACACAATATGAATATATTCAATGCCACTGAAGGTGGTAAATTTTATGATATGTTTATTTTACCACAATAGAAAAACAGCTACTTGCAGAAGTTTACCTGAGTGATCATAAACTACTCTAAGACAATCACTCAGACAACATTCTATTTATTCCTAAACTAGAAACAATTGGCACCTATTATAGCTACTTATAAACTTCCAGTAAGTTTAGATATAAATAAGATGTGCTATCACCAAATTTAAAGTGTTGTTTTCCCAGTGCACAGACAAATTGTGTCTCAAAGTCTTACTATACAACTTTCTAAGCCCTATGGATGAGATTGTGACTTTGTACACTGACCATTGACAGACCTAAACAGTTCACTCCTCTCTCTGTATTGAGGTGAGAAATAGTGTCCATCCAGTCAGAATGTCTGGGTCAAGGACCACAGTAGGTGCTGAAAAAGGTGAAGGTCAGAATTAAGCCCTGTCCCTTGCTCTCAAGAGTTTCTGATATTGTGCAGAACAACATGCAAATGAGTGCTTCTTTGAGAAATAGCTACAAGCAGTTGCCATCTCATTACAGTGTCCTGTCACCACGCTACCTCCTCCCCAAGCACCACTTCTCCCTTGCTTTCTAGCCTTTATCAATACTTAAGGTAGTTTTTGTTTGATTTATTTTTAGCCTCTGCCTCTTTCCACAAGAGCATGATAAAATGGATATAAAAAATGAGGGTCAAAAAAGAGAGAAGCTAAAAGGTTCTGTGGCATCACATCCTCCCCTTCCAATGCAGCTCATTTTATGTCTCTCCCAATGTTGCATTCAGTTTCTTTTGAAATGGAGGCAGGGTGAAAACTTCTTTGAATTCTAGCAAGTTTGAATTTGCAGAGGGTTGAAATTATCTAGACTCATTGCTTTTGGCCCCTGTCTATGGATGAAGCATTATAGATGGAATTTGGAGATATCATGTGAAAATGAGTTTCACTTTTAGTAAATTGTCAAATAAAATCATCTTCCTTTGAGATAGGCTTAGAGCCATTGACTGGGTTTTATGTGGACAGTGAAAGGCTATTTTGGACTTATTGATGTATTTGGCCAAGGTGCTTTCTATTATGTGATAATTGATCTAGATATATGTTACTGATTCCAGAAATGAAAACAGCAAGCACAAGTGTGCGCACACGCACACACACACACACACACACGCATGTACACACACACTGTATAATTTTTTCTTTTTCATACCTGTACACAGTTACGTAATATATAGTTCTCAAGATATTTGTTCACTTGATTTTACCACAATCTTGAAAATGAAAGCTTTTCTTCCTAAGAGAAATAATTAAAGCTTTAGTTTATTTTTAGTAGAGGAAAATAAGGCTTGCCTTCTTTGTACTTGTACTAGGACTTGAAAACCCCTTCTCTGTTTCTGCCATCATCTCATTGTACTGGCATTGTTGGTTTATTCATTTCTTTCCTTGCTGGGTAGTGAATGCGATGGGAAGAAGACTAGTCTTTTTGAATCGCACATAGATCCATAAGTGAGTGAGTGAACAAAAGAATGCCTCAGGTTCTACTGACTTCCACAGCATCATACAAAATGACTGGTAATTACTAGTTCAGAAATAATCTCAAAGTCAGTGTAGAGATTTTTATCAAACCAGGGAAGCCGTGTATGTGACAGTGAAGGAATTAGCTGGAGAAGGCAGAAGGAGGAGATGCTGGCATCTATCAACTTCTAGTCTTCTCTCCTCTAGTCCATTTTCCATTTGTGACACAATTTGCCTATGCACTGAGAAGGCAACATTTTGAATTTTATCATATCACAACTTATTCCTATCTAGATAACTGTCATTAGTGATAAATCTGATGTTGTTAATCCCCTGCATTAAACACTATCAGGATTTCTTAATGCACTTAAAATAAAGATCATATGCCACTTTCATCTCAACTCTCACCACCCTCTACCCCTTGTCAATATTCCAGTTACACTGAGCTTCTACCACGTCATCACATCACCTGGCCTTTGTGCACAGCATTTCTTCTATGGGATGTTTTCTCATTATTCACTGACTCCCTTCTCCTGACCCTCTGGCCTTAGGTTCAACATCACTTCCTTTAGGAGGTCTTTTCTGATGTGAGAGGCTAGTTTTGGATACTCTCTCCTGACCCCATGGGCTACTTCATAAGGTATTTCTTATAAACTTTCCCAATCACCATAGTTACTATATCCAATCACCTGATGCCTATTCTTTTGTCTGGACTGTAATTTCATGAAGATAGGTATCAAGTCTGCCTGGTTCACCGTTGGATTCCCTAAACTAGTACCTAATAGTAGATGATATATATTTTTAAATTGATATATAAATTATTAATAAAAATATATATTTACATACATATATATGTGTGTGTGTATTTTATTAATAATTTAAAAATCTGGTGATTACAAAGCTGTTGCTGAGAGATGCACCCCTAAAGCTTAATAAACTTTGTTTGGAGGTAAGAGTATATTTTCAAACCTAGAGAGAGAGTATATATTTCCTTTTATCACTCAAATCAGGACATACTTAGCTAGTTTCTACAGGTTACTAAAAAGAAGCATGCACCCTCCAGGGAGGTGTCTTTAAGGTCTTTTCCAAGCTCCAGCCCACATTGACCTTTCCTTCTTGCAAAACTTTGGAGCACATCCTGCTACATGTCTGACATTTAGTACAAGGAGTCCTGGTATTTGTATTTATCTTGTTAGAACACCATGGCATCTCTGTATCTAGATAACGAGTTACCTGAGAAGGAGATTGCCATACTCTAGTTTGAATTCCCTAACAGTCTAACACAATGTTTTGCACACACAGTTAAGTATTGTTTTGAACTATCTATGACTATACTTTTATTTACTAGTATTCTTCCCCTCCAACCTGTGATGTCCATTGGCCCCAATTCTTGCATCTTAAATTTCTAGTGTGATGACTCAAAAGTCTAAACTAAATCATGACTTGTTATGACTCACAAGTTATAGTCACAATGTTAATAGACGCTGTTGCTCACCTTGTCATTCAAAAGAACCAAAGTGCTAGAAAGAACCTGCTAAATATATGAAAAATCTATACACACTACAGTGAACAATGAAGTGATAATTAATACTTACATAATTAATCATCCAGCTCAATCCATGGTGGATAGTTTGGTTCAGTTTCTATGTTAAAATAATTTTTCTTTTGTTGCAGTGACTTTTTAAGTGGAACCTAAATTATTTTAACTATTTCTATTGACTTGGGGCCATAGACTCATAAATTTAAGAGCTTGAAGGCAAATGTGTTCTTGTGCATTCAAAGGGAAGGAAAATACACTCAAGCCTTTATTTTTAGTTTACCAACTCAGTAGACAAATTAATTGTTGATTTCTTAACCTACCAATATAAATGTAGTTACTCTTTACACATTCTTATTTACACAAATCTTGAATCTTCCCCCAGGAAAAACTTCACTCACATTTTCAAATAATGTTTCTGACCAAGACAGAAGTCCCAAATGTATATGACTAATACTAAGTCTTTTGAATTTCAGACAAGCAGAGGCTAATTCATAAATTTGTTCATTTTTCTTTCTCAGCTACAAAGCATTGAGCAGTCAATAAGTCTTCAGATATCTCTCACTTTCACATCCCCAGAGTGTCTTTAGTCTGGATATCAAATAGTCTGATACAGATGGCCCAAGAATTCTGGCTTTAAATTTAAATTTTAGATACTTTAATAGGGATGGCCCAGGTATATAGCAAGGTGATTAATGGGGCATCTGGAATTATCCATTATGTCCATGAAATTTATGTGGGTCTGTTTGCTTGGATCAGTGCTCAGTGATACCTGAGGGAAAGAATTCTGCAGAAGGCCCAAATTTGAGGTCATGTTCTGTCACTTAGCTAACTGTGTGACTTTCAGAAAGTCATATTTAACTTCTGGATTACAGCTTCATAAACAAAGATAATACCCTGTCATTATCTTCAATGATTCTGTGGGTTCACTGTGTGTTTCTTCTCTTTTCCATGTTGACTAGGCTCATTTAGGGGCTCTTTTGATGTGTATTTGGTTGCTAGTTGATACTGCTATAGCTGGAAGCTCTGTTGGGACTGTTGACAAACATCTGAATTTTCCATGTACTCTCTCTATGTGATATGGCATCTGGCTTCTGAGAAAGGGTGGTCCAAGTACTTACAGAGGGAGGAAGTGAAGCTGCCAGTCATCTTTACACCTTGACTTGAAGTCCCAAGAAATTACTTTACCATATTCTATTGGTCAAATCTTTCACATGGACAGCCCCAACACCAGGGCATGAAAAATAGCTTCATCTCTTAATGCGAGAAGTGGCATGTGTGAACAAGGAGGAGAGAAATCTTTGGGGTTACCCTGGAGTACTAATTCATTACCTCTTCACATGTAGGATAAACCTGAAGTCTTCTCCATGGCTTATTAGGCTCAGTCCTCATCTCTCCCCACACTCACCCTCTCTTCAACTTTCCTTTCTCTCCCACCACAATGATCATCTTTCTCCACTTCAAATATACAAATATTACTTCTACCTCAGGGTCCCAGCATTTTCTATTTTTTTCTTTCTGGAATGTTCTTACCCTAAATTTTAGCCTAGTTTGCTGACATTATTCATGCCTCTGTTCAAACATCTCTCAGGGAGTTCTTACTCAACCATCTCACCAAAAAATGTTATGTACCTCTCTCTTCTATCATTATATTTTAGTTTTCTACAGATTTAGTTTCTTCAAAAACTGTCTAGGACAAAAATGTGTGAGGTAACTGAAGACTTTCATTTTCTTCCATTATCATTTACTATGGACTTTCTGTTTTCTTTGCTTCCTATTTTTTGCACTAGAAATAAGCCCCATGAGGCAGGGATATTGTCTTATTTACTAAATATTTCTAGTGTATAGCTCTGTGTCTAAACATAGTAGACCCGTGTGTGTGTGTGTGTGTGTGCAGACAAATATATACATATATGTAGAAATAAAAAGAATAAACATGAAAGGGCTTTGTAAACTGTGTAGAATATTGTTATTATATAAAAACTCAGTTCACTTTCTTTTTCTAGTTGATATATTCTTATTCATGAAACTATTTACTGAATTTCTAAAGAATTAATGTGGATTTATAACACTTGACTTATAATTTGTTTTTTAGATCACATTATAAATGACAATAAGTTCTGGGTGACATTCTCACAGTTTTTGTGCTTAATTGTACTCCCACAGATTGGCCTGTTAAACCTCACATTTCAATCTTTTAATTACATTAAAAAAAATCACAACTTTGCAATTAAATGCCTGGATGTACTAGTATTGTTGCTATAGAAATTATCCTAAACAGGGGGAGATAAAACTAGTATTTATTGGATACCCACTATGCTCTATGTGTTCTCTATACCTTTTCTCTTTTTATCAGCAAAACAACCATGTGAAACAGAACTTATGATCCCTAGTTTATAGATAAGAAAACTGAGGTTCAGAATTGCCTTGATTCTTTCATTTCTCTATTGCCTAGCATAGTATCTGGCATACAGGTGCTCAATGAATATTTGTTAAATACTGAATGAAAGCAAATGAATTAAATTGTTTTTGAAAATATGACCTGTATAGCTATAGATCTGAATTTGAACCCAGATTAATAAACTCCAAAGCCCAAATTATGTCTACTAGTCAGAGCCAGTCCTAGTGATCTTAGTATCATCAAAGCCAAGTCTAAAAATGAGAGAAGAGGAGAAATATTAAAAGTGAGAGTTACAGATCCATTTTGTAAAGGAATTTGAGGCAGGAAATAAGATAATTATTTTGACAACATTTTCTATTAGATGCTACAGTTGGTTTGATGTGGAACATCTGTTTAACATTGCATGCAAAATAAAACTTACCCTCTGTTTTTAGTTCTTGAGTCTCCTAGAAAATACTGTGTGATGTACATCCTTTGAATATTAACGAGGCAAATTAGCTCCAAAAATGCCCTACTGTGTCTTAATTCCAGGATCAACATGACGCATTAGACTCCTGTTGATTAGAAATGTTAAAGTGGGTCTTCTTCCTTTTCATTTTAATTAAATAAAGTTGACAGTCTTTCTTGATTCCCAATTGGCCAAGACTCCCAAATTATATAATGAGAGGAACATGGCACCCTCTTCTAAATAACCTTTGCTGGGCTCTGTTGGCTTTCATTTTCTAAAAATATATTTTCATTGATTTCAGAAAGGAAGTATGAGAGAGATAGAAAAACATCAGTAATGAGAGAATTTTTGATAGGCTACCTCTTGCATGCCCCCTATTGGGAATTGAGCCTCCAACCCAGGTATGTGCCCTGACCTGGAATCAAAATGTGACCTCTGTGTTCATAGGTTGACACTCAACCACTGAGCACAACAGCTAGGTTTTTTTTTCCTTAGAATGTGCCAGGATGCAATCAGTAAATTTGGGTCTTTGTTCCCAAGGAGGAGGCACAGAAAACAAATATATATTTTCTATATTATTGCAGATGACTGGGTTACATATGGGGTCAAGTTGGTTTACTGAGTGTCACAGTACCATGTAAGTAGTAAGCACAATTTTAATTCTCACCACCTGGTTGAGTCACACCAAAAGACTGCAGTGATTCAAGGACAATTAATTTTTCCATTTCCGTGAATTGATGCACAGCCATAGAGACCCTGTGTATGGCCATCGCTGAAAGTCTTATGATCCCAGCTGCACAGAGCCAATGAAAACATATACTTTGACTTCGGTTTTCTATTTCCAGTGTCACATAAAAGCATTCTAACCTTAAGTTGCACCATTTTTCAGTCAGTTTATAACCACATAAATAGCTTCTTGGAGTGCAACCAACAGAGGAGGGTATAAAGACCTGGAACAGGACAGCTTTGAGATATGCAGGAAAAGGGAAAGAACTTGTTTTCCCCTCATACTTCCTCCTGAGTGAAAACAGTAGCCACATCTGCTGTCACAGTGTAGTCCACCATCAGAAGACTTCTTTTAGTAGAAGCTCTACCATTTGAAAAGTTGCCATCCCATAATTAACTGAGTTAATTTATGTAACAATAACAAGAACTCCCAAGTGTCAAATGAGAAGAAAGGAGCTAGGAATTAATCAGTAAATTTCAAGACAAATGGGAATTAAAGATTCTGGTTTGGGGAGAAAAGGTTGAGAGACAGGAAAAAATATATCACCTTCTTTTCTGTTACTTATGAGAAGTAGATAACCTAACCATTTTACAGATATTCTACTAAAGATGATAGAAGGGACTTTCTCATGTCACAAATAACTAATTGATTAAAGAAATTGAGCAACTGGGACTGGGACTGGGTTAAACACTATGGGAACAAAAAAATAAGACATAGCTACTGCCTTTAAAGAACTCTTGTCACTATTATGTGACCTGGAACATTCAGTCCATCAATTTACAATAAGTATTTAGGTCAAATCATTTCCCTTCTTTAGGGCTCTCTTTCTTCATTCCTCTTACCTTCAAAGTCTATCTAATTGTAGAGAGAGCAATAGGCAAGGAGAGAAGAAACTGGGGGAGGGAGGTACTTTCTCAATCAATGACCAAGTATTTAGCTGCCTCTGGAAGCTATTTTATAATTGTTTACACATGTACACGCACATCACACAATTCATTTGTAATGCTATGTCTGAAAAGCACTGTGTTTAGATGCCTCTCAATCATCTAGCTAGAACTCTCTAGATTTAGACCATAAGGATCTCTCTTTAAATTTTTGGGTTATAAGGTTATATCTCCCCTTTTCTGAATTCCTTTTAATAAACTTCCTCAAAAGCATATATACATATTTTTAGGGTAAAGAATATAAACTTCCATGATTTTTAAAAATCTGGCCGGTCTGTCATGATTTTTGCTGATGAGGTATCCATAGAAGGTATCAAATAGCCCCCTTCCATAATGACTAAGTGGTTCTATTTCTTTCTAAGTGCTAGCTATTAATGCATAAAAATAATTACATGGTGTGATCCAGAGCCAGTGTGATCTGTAACTGTACAACATGAGACACAATTAATACCAGGCTTGGGAACTGTTATTATAATGAGCATTTGGTATGAAAGGATCATTATTTTTAAAAAGTATAGAAAGAGAAAACTTAATATGTCAGTTGTTTTCTGTAGACTAGCTAAAAGTCTCATTCTGCAGACAAACTAAGTGGCTTAATTATCACCATTAGGAATTAGGTGTGCAAACTGCAGTACAAATTGCCTGTGACTGAACTTTGTGTGCAGACACATGTCACCAGACAAAGGAAGAAGGAAAAGAAGGAAGTTAATGGGTCCTGAAAGGTCCTTTTCCCATTTCATCTACTTGATCCCACATAAGCACTTCATTTGCAGTTGGTAGAAGCAAGGAGGAAAGGCTATTCAGAGGAACCAATGGAAATGTCATGAGGCTCAATGAAGCAAAGGGTTCTGAGGGCTCCGCTGGAGCTGTGCTTGATGATGGACAGGAGTAAGGGGGTCCTATGAGAACTCTTAAATACCTCCAAGCCACACTTCTCCATTTAGAAGTCTTTTCACATTCACCCTTAACAGCCCACTTTATATTCTACCATTTTCATGTAATTTCTCGGGTTACTCTCTGCCTTGAATTTTCTTCTCTTTTGTTACTCTAAATCCTAACTCATCTTCTTGAATCAACTCATGTCACTTCTTCACTGGGAAAATTCCTGCAGAATTCCAGCCCACTCTGGAGTTGTATATAACTTGCATTTAGTCAGGGCCTGGTTCCCTGCACTTCATCACTCATGCTTGGTTTCCTCACATCAGTTCTGCCTCTTCCTTTTAGATACATAAGATTTTTGGTATCCAGAACTGATTTAGGTAGAGAGGGAAGGTGTCAGGATGAGACTCAGTTCCTAGTGACAGCAAAGTCAAGTTGGTGTGGCATGCAAAACAAGACACTTGATTCTCTTTCATCTAAACACAGTCTAGGACTTACACAATTTTCAGAGACACAGGCTCCTTCTATTTTGTATCTCTGCTACCTTTAATAGGTGGGTTATACTGTTAATTTTGTGAAAAGTTGGCATAAATGAAATCATTTTAAAATGGAGTCAGAGCACCTGTTTCAGAGGAACTGCATTGCACATCTGACTCCTTGAAACTTTCGAATCCTTGAACTCAGAAAAATAACCTTTGGACCGAGTCCAAAGGGCAGCATTGTCTTCGCAATAGCTGTTTGTAAAGCTAGCAAAAAAGTAGAACTACTGACTACAGGCCTGAAAATTAAGCACATTTTTTAAAGGGAATTAGCATGTTTATATAAAGAATAACTTAGCTTACTTGGACCTATAGAAATTCTTTCATTCTATTCTTATTATTATTTCCCATCCCTTTCTTATAAAAACCTCTTACCTTCACCCCCTAATCTGAACATGTTTTGGGTATTTGCCTGAATCAGTGCTTCCAGAATAGCTGTTCTTTGATCTTAAAAGAACACTTTTGTTGCCTCTCACTTTGATTTTTTATTTTTAGGTTGACAGTTTTAAGATTCCAATTTACCCAAATAATAACTAACATTTATAGAATAACTTCCATGTTCCAATGCCTTAGCCCTTCTCACCAACCTGTTCCCCATCTCTCAATGCAGAAACCAAAGCAAAAGCTGGCAGACAGATAGTTTTACTTGCGAATGTGATATTAAGAAGACCAGAGCGAGGGACAAGGTGAGTGTGATGGGGAGGGGAAAACCAATATAAACTTTGTGTTACATAGTGCTGGTATTTAATCCCTTGGGGCATTCCAGGGAGCTATTAAAAGGTAATTTTGGAGAAAATGAAGATGGTGGCATAAGGTATATATTTGTATGTGCTGCCTCTTATAACCACACCAAAACTACAACTAAAAGACAAATGACTATCACCCAGAACCATGGGAAAGCTGGCGGAGTAGAAGTTTACAACTAGAAGGAAAGAAAGAAGCTCATTGAGACTGTGTAGGAGGTGCAGAGGCTCAGAAAAGCAGAGGTATAGAGGCACGTGCAAACCAGGCTGGTAACTGGGTGAGCTGTGTTTTTTTTCAATCAGGAAGGAGATATAAGCTCCAGGCTGCTCTGAACTCGTTTCCAGTGAGACTATGAGGACCCAGACGCCTTCATGGGGAAACTGGACTGTCTGGCATTGTGTCAGAAAGTAAAGGTGGCTTTCTCACAGAGGTGTGTGCAGGAATCACTGTTTACTGCACTGGGATGCAGGATGCAGAAATGAGGAAATGCAGAAACACAAAGACTCAGAGATGGCAGCCATCACTATTTGCCATGCCCTAGTGATTCCCTGAGACCCCATCCCACCCAATTTACAAACCTTCCCAGGCTGTGCACAGCGGCTTTTGCATATGAATGGTCTGCCCTTTCCCAGCTCAACCTAACAAATTGCAATGGGATCAGGCAGCTCCAAAACTTCCAAACCCCAAGCAAAGAGGATAAATCTGCAGATCTCCCTGTAGCTCCTGCTCGGTGGCCTCAAACAGTACTGACTTGCACCTCTTTGGAGATCCAGGAACCATTGTACCTAGAGGTCAGTGTGAGATGACACCAGATTTCAACTCCTCACATACATAAGTGACATACTCAAGAGCCAGACTCAGTGAGCACCAAAGCCCCACTGAAGCAAGTCTTGCCCCATAAGGGTGTATCCAGCACAGCAGCTCTTCCATTATAGACACAGCTGATCCTCACAGCCAGTTGGCTTGGAGGTCAGTTCCTCCCAGTGTACCAAAAAGCAATCAAGGCTTAACTTCAACAAGACTGTGCACCCAGCCCACAAAGGGGTGCACCAAGAGTGTCCACCTCAGGTGATTGGGGAGGCTGAGCCACTGGGCCCTATAGGTCACCTACCATATAAAGCCACCCCCATCAACACAGGAAAGCAAAAAAACAAAAAACCAACCAACCAACCAACCAACAAAAAAAACCCCAAAAGCATCACAGGGAAGTAGCCAAAATGCAGAGACAAAGAAACATCTCACGAATGAAAGAAATGGAGAAAAACAAACTACTGGATATAGAGTTCAAAACCACAGTTATAAGGTTACTCAAGAATCTTCTAGAAACTGCCGAGAACCTGTGAGACCTCAGAGGAACTTAGTGAGACTTTCAGTGATCTTAATGAGAATGGAAAAGGACCAGTCAGAAATTAAGCATACACTGTCTGAAATAAATAATATACAGAAATCTAACAGTAGACTAGAAAATTCCAAGAATCAAACCAAAGATTTGAAATATGAGGAAGCAAAAAACACAACCAGAAAAACAAAAAGAAAAATGAATCCAAAAATATGAAGATAGTGTAAGACAGCTTCAAGCATACCAACATCAGAATTATAGGAATGCCAGAAGAAGAGAGAGCAAAATATTGAAAACATATTAGAAGAAATAATGACAGAAAACTTTCCCTACCTGGTGAAAGAAATAGACTTACAAGTCTAGGAAGTAAAGAGATCCCCAAACAAAAGGAATCCAAAGAGGACCACACTAAGACACATCATAATTTAAATGCCAAGGGCAAAAGACAAAGAGAGAATCTTGAAAGCAGCAGGAGAAAAACAGTTAGTTACCTGCAAGGGAGAACCCATACAACTGTCAGCTGATTTCTCAACAGTAACTATGCAGGCCATAAAGAAGTGACAAGAAATATTCAAAGTGATGAATAGCAAGAACCTACAACTAAGATTACGCAACAAAGCTATCATGTTTTTTCAATTTTTTTTATTAATGTGTTACATGTATACATATCTTTTCATTGCCCTCCCCCCTCCTAGGCATATCCTTACCTTGTGTTCATTGGTTATGCTCATATGCATGAATACAAGTCCTTTGGTTGATCTCTTATTTACCCTACCTCTCCCTAACCTTCCTGCTGTAATCTGACAGTCTCTTTGGTGCTTTACTGCCTTTGTATCTATCTTTTTGTTCATCAGTTTATAATGTTCTTATTATCCAAAAATGAATGAGATCATGTCCCATTTGACCAGTAATCCCACTCTTAGGAATATATCCTAAGAAACTAGAAACACCAATCAGAAAGGATTTATGCACCCCTATGTTCATAGCCGCACAATTTACAATAGCTACAATTTGTAAACAGCCTATGTGCCCATCAGCAGATGAGTGGATCAGAATACTGTGGTACATCTACACAATGGAATTCTATGCTGCAATAAAAAAGAAGGAATTCTTACCATTTGCAGCAACCTGGATGGAACTGGAGAGCATTATGCTAAGTGAAATAAGCCAGTCAATGAAGGAGGCAAAGCTATCATTTAGAATTGAAAGATAAAGAGCTTCACAGACAAGAAAAAGCTAAAGGAATTCATCACTATTAAACCAGAATTATATGAAATGCTGAAAGGCATTCTTTAAGAAGAGAAAAAAAAAAAAAAGGTAAAAAAAATTATGAACCACAAAGTGACAATAAATACATACTTATCAACAAGCGAATTTAAAAATCAAGTCAATAAAAAATCTGATGAACAGAATAAACTGATGAATATAATAGAATCAAGGGCATAGAAAAGGAATGAAATGACAAGTCTCAGGGGGAGGGTTGTGAGGGGTGCAGGAAGAGATTGGACAAAAATCTTACACCTATGGATAAGGACAGTGGCGGGGAGGAAGATTATAGAGTGGGGGGTAATCAGGTGGAGGAGAGCTACGGGGAGGGGGAGAAGAACATCTGTAATAATCTAAACAATAAAGATTTATGTAAAAACGGTAATTTTGCAAGTAGTATAAAATTTATGATTCTTATGCGGACATAAAAAATAAACACATGCTAAATACCTAGGTAATAATCCATAAGGAAATGAGACAGATACTTTACCCACTTCCAAAGAGGATACACATTTAAATACCAGCATTTGCCATAGTGAGAAGAGTCTTTTGGACAGGACAGAATTTGCTTGTCTACAGTGAAGAAGTATTTTGCATTGCTCTCAGTCATCTATAATGTACAGCACTGTAAAATAGCTTCTATAGAATCAGACAACTAAGAGGGTGCCCTCCAGGGCCTAGACAATCCAGGGTCTAGTTTTCTAATGAAGTACACATTTGCTCAGGACTGTAACCAGCCCTACTCCCTCAATCAAGGGTAACCTTGCAACTGGTTTGGACCCATAGAAGAAAGATTCATTAGGTTCATTTGATATGGTCCCCAAGAAGGAATTTATCTGCTGAAATGGAATCACCATGGTCAACCAAAGGCCAAGAATTTATGAGTAAGAGTCTAGCTCATTTGCTAATGGGTTCCTTGCATACTATGTACCAGGAAGAACTCAGACTGAACCCTCAGCTTCCCTCACTATTCCCGGCTTGTTTACACTGTCTGAGTCAACTCCTGCAGGGGAACCCTGGCTTAATATTTCTGCCAGTGGACTGAGAGACTTGCCCCATCCACTGCACATGTTGTACACCTCATTACATAAACAGACCTAATTGAGAACCTGGATGGGAACTTTTTCTATAAAAAGCAGCCTCCCCTTTGTCTCAGTGGAACGCAGTTGAGGATGCTGCCTGAATCTGATCTGTGTCTTCAGAACCGCAGCTCCTTTTGCTCAAATAAATGCTTACTATTCTTTATTATAGCCTAATACTTATTTTACTATAATAAATACCAGTCACTCTCCTGCACAAGTCTACACCATTGTGAGTTGCAGGTTGCATTTCTGCAAAGCAAGCTGGCCCCAGCCTAATGGAACTGTTTGTCTTGGCAGTGGCTAAAATAAACAGTGGAGCTGATAAGATTTGCATTGGTGCACTTTACACGTGCTGTATCAATCCTCCAAATAACCCTATTCAATAGAGGGGATAACAGGCTCAGAGGGGTTGAACTAAGCCCTTGTTGCTAATTCAGTAGAAGATCCAGATTTCAAATCCATAGTCTGTCTCTGCAGCCACTATTTCTAATCTTTACTTTCTACTTGCTAGTTGTTTTCCATTTGAGATCATATCTCAACTTGACCCATTGTTGAGGGTAGAATTCTGGTGCCAAAAGCTGATGATTGCTAGAGGAACATAGCTGAATTTATCAGAAACAAAGTATAACCCTCCCAATGCCAACTTGTAATAATATCAATGGCTCAGCTGGGGTGAGAAATTATCAATTGTTTGTTTAATGTCATTGGTATCCGCCTGATCTCAGAATCCTGCAGAAATTTCTGCCACCCTCTTTCCACCCCCCACACACTTGGCCTTCACTGAAACAGCTGCAGTGCTTTCTCCTCTCTTCTTCACAGCCAGAACGTATTGTAGAAGCGAGCATGGAGTCCTCTGGAAAAGGGGAAAATCGCCTTATGCAAAATCACTCTGGAAATGTAATAAGATTTGATGAAAGCGACACCTGAAAGCAACTTGGCCCCCACAGTCACCAGCTGCACAAATGATTGTCCCCAGTGTGTGTGCAGTTGAGCTGGGATGGGGATGTGAGTGCTCAGAGGACCACCAGACGCTAAATCACAACCCTCTGGGGATTGATGGTTTGCGCTTGGAGACACATTTAAGCCTGATGGTTGATTTCTGTGGTGTAACTTTGAGGCGGATTTCATCTATCTATGTTCCTTTACTTATAACTTCTTCTCTGGCAATATTTCTATGTCTAAAAACCCTTTTCATGCCCCTATGGGAAATCCTCCTGTGGGATCTCTCAGCCAGGTTACTTCAACAATAAGAACTCCAGCAATGTTTGTGAATGCCTTTCACTTTGCTTTGGTTTAAGAAAAACCTTTCAATTTTCCAATTTATCAGGAAGAAGAAAGGTGCCACCGTAGAGGGCTGTGGCAGGAAGAGTTTGCAGAGTTTAATAACATTTCCTAAATTTTTCACCCCTTATAAGGGCTCTGTGACCTTGGACCCCTGATTACAAATGTTACAGCATTGATAATGCTCACCTCACTCAAAGGGGTGTGGGGAAAGTGGAGAGAGGCAAATACATTGGAAAGTATCTTTTAGCCCAGTAGGCTTGGCTCAGTGGTTGAGCATCAACCTATAAACCAGGAGATCATGATTTGATTCCAGGTCAGGGCAAATGCCTGTGTTTCAGGCTAGATGCCCAGAGTAGAGTGTGCAGGAAGCAGCCAATCAATGATTCTTTCTCATATTTCTATCTCTCCCTTCCTCTCCATTCCTCTCTGAAATCAGTATGTGTATATATATTAGAGGCCTGGTGCACGAAATTCATGCATTGGGTGTGTGTGTGTGGGGGGGGGAGGGTGGCATTATCCCTCAGCTTAGTCTGCACCCTCTCCAATCTGGGACCTCTTAAGGGATGTCCGACCACCCATTTAGGCCCCACCATCGGGCAGTCAGACATCCCTCTCACAATCCAGGACTGCTTGTTCCCAATTGCTCTCCTGCCTCTGCCTGATTGTCCCTAACCACTCTGCCTGCCAGCCTGATCACCCCCTAACTACTTCCCTGCCAGTTTGATCAACACCAAACTGCTCCCTGCCCAATTGCCCCTACCTGCCCTCCCCTGCAGACCTGGTCTCCTCTAACTGCCCTCCTCTGCTGGCCCAGTCATCTCTAACTTCCCCCCACCCTGCTGGCCTGATCGCCCACAACTGCCCTCTCCTGCAGGCCTGGTTCTCCCCAACTACTCCCCCCTGCAGGCCTGGTCCCCCCAATTGCTCTCCACTACAGGCTTGGTCTCCCCCAACTGCCCTCCTCTCCTGGCCCAGTCAATTGTAACTGCCCTCCCTGGTTGCCTGATTGCTCACAACTGCCCTCCTCTGTAGGTCTGGTTCCCCTCAACTGCCCTCCCCTACAGGCCTGGGTCCCTCCAACTGCCCTCCCTTGCAGGCCTGGGTCCCCCACAACTACCCTCCCTTGCAGGCCTAGGTCCCCCCCAACTCCCCTCCGTTGCTGGCCTGGTCTCTTCCAACTTTTCTCATCTGCTAGCTTGGTCACCCCTAACTGCCCATAACTGCCCTCTCTTGCAGACCATCTTGTGGCGGCCATCTTGTGTCCACATGAGGGCAGCCATCTTTGATCACATGGGGGTGGCCATCTTGTGTCTTGGAGTGATGGTCAATTTGAATATTACTTTTTTATTAGATAGGATATATATATATATATATATATATATATATATATATATATATATAAAACTTGTCAACTTCTACCCAAGACACAAAATATACATAAAAAAGGAAGTTCCTTGTAAACTGTTAAGTGACCTAAGATTCAAAAAATGCTAACATTTTCCTTTCTGACCTTTAGTAAAAGAAAAGCTTGTGAATTTCCATTCTAATTCAGCCAAGATCATAATATAGGGGGTAGGCTGATGTTACCCAGGTACCTGCTCATGTTATTCATGGCTAAATCTGGAGGAAAACAGAGAAACTGTCGTATTGCTTGTATTTGGGAAAATAGCACTTGATAATAATGTCATGTAATGCATTCTTTATGCATTTGGTCTGACTGTCAGTATGAGCTAGAGGGGAGGTGGATGGAATAAGAACCAATCAAAAGCAGACCTCAGTGGAGGAGAACAACATAGAACTCTGTGCATTCATTAGCTCACATTTGGGGAGTACCTACTGTGTGCTAGACACTATGTTGATGCTTGTTATTGAGTCTGTGGCATGATCACATATGGCAATGCAAAGAGAGGCAGCTGGGAGGCTAAATGGTAAGTTAATCCTGGAACTAGCATACACTTCATACCCTAGGCTGGGGCCTTGGCCTTAGCTTCACACATCAACAACCAGGCCAAGTGCTTGGAGCTGCTTAAAGATTGATCCTCAGAGGTCACTAAAAGCTGCTCAGTGAGTATTCACACTTTCCATCTGTCTTCCAATCATAGCCCCTGTGCTGCTTTTAGCCACAGCAAGCTCCCACATGGAGAGCATGGGAACAGACAAAGCCTGCCTTTGCCAGCTCCTTTTTAAATGCCATTCTCCAAAGGCTCCTCTAAACCTAGAAGGAACCTGGAGCTGCTGGCTAGGGCTTAGGCTCACAACAGCAGCGACTCCAAGATGCCATGTGGACTGCTCTAATTAGAGCCGCCAGGCCCATTACCAAGGAGAGCCACTGCGCTTAGGCAATTAGTGATGATCTGGCTAGTGTCCACCATCGCCAGATGGCCTCTGCAAGTCCCCACATTCACAGAGAAATTACACATGGAAGCAATGCCAATGTCCTGTAAAGGCATGGGCAGAATGAGCATTCTAGATATGCATGGGAAGGTAAAATAATACTAATTATAAATATAAAGTATGTACTAGGCTTGGGGGTAGACATTCCACATTTTATCAATCCAATTCTCAGCATCACACCTATGCAGTAGGTGCTAAGATGATCCTCATTTCACTTGAGAAAAAACAAGGCTTTGAAAGGTTGCTTGAGGTCACCCAACAAGAATATTTAAGGCTGGGATTCAAACTCAGATCTGTCTGGCTACAAAGCACATTCTGGAATTACTACCATTTTGTGATGACAACATGGTCGGAAGAGCTTCCTTCCAGTCTAGATTAGGTCCCTTTTATATATGCTTTTAAAACACACAGTAAGCCCATTATTTGTATCCATAACTCTCATGTGCTGGATGCCAGTGTTCTTCATTATATTAAGTCCAATGCGGGCAAGACTTTGCTGTTTTTTCTCCACATGATCCACATGTCTTCACACTGTGCCTGTTAAATGAAAAGTGGTCAACTAGTACTTGTTCAGTGAATTAATGAAAGCAAACAATCAGGCAAGAGAAAGTGAATGAAGGAAGACAGAACTCAGAGAATATGGAAAGCTCATTGGGTTGTATATTAGCAAATATATAACAGTGATGTATTGGTGAACCAGTTCTCCGTGGAAGAGAAAGAAACTGATTTGTAGTGTTTGCCTGTTTCTGTGATGTAAATATTCTTACCATGGCCATTTTCAAACTACCAATATGATATCCTATATGCAGAGTTGGGAAGAGAAGCAAGTGTTGGCTCTTATCAAATCCAATAGGACTTTCTCAATTGGTTTAGAGCCAGAGAGAGTCAGTCTCCTTTCTGATTTTTGTTCTCTCCATTGATAGAATGAAGAATCTGGACTAATGGTTTCCACATTCTCTATCAGCTCTGACTCTCTATGAACTTATATTTAATGTTGTTCATTAAATAACAGGGTGGGTGATGAGGGTGAGAGGAAGGGCACAAAATGAAGGACTAAATCCCAAGAATATAAAATGAAGGGCTCAGGCCAACAGGCAGTTATAGCATATTGATACCTTGCTTTCCTTTCTCAGAAATATTTCCCAGAGCTTTCAAAATAGGTCACTTTTTCCATCTACTTGAAGGAATCAATGCATTTGCTCCCCACTTTTCAAAAGTTTGCTTTCCACCACTTCAATTTTATGAAAGATCAACATTAGTACCTGTTTCAATTAATAAAGAAATCCAAAAAGGATTATTACTTTTACAAAAAAAGACAAAAAGCAAAAATAGTGTCCAGCATTTGGATTGCGGCAGCCCTTACAGAGGTGGTGCAGACCCCGAGCAAGGAGAGTGGCCCCTCCTAGCTTCTTCCCCAGGAACTAACAGCATCTCAGCATCAAGCACCATAGCTTTGAACTGTGTCTGTCAGCATCTGTGCTTTTTCTCCATTTATTTTGTTCATCTGTTTGTGAGGTGTATCCTACGGTAATTGCTCCTTCACTTTACACCATTCAGCTTATTACAGGTTTCATAGGGATGCTCTGCTTTTGGATAACAGGAGACACCCATATCTCACCAATTTCAAGCACCAGTGGATTTTTGAAAGCTAGTACTTAGCATTAAAAAATGGCTAAAGATGAAGCACCCACTTACATGTGTTGGAGAGGTGTAGAGGGACGTACATATTCTGTATTGGAGAAAGACAAATGGATGCAATGAGAGCATGAGACACTCCCATTTGATGCTCTTCTGCTTACTTGACCATCCCCCCTTTCTTTCAACAAAGGTAAACGAAAGGTGTCACAGAATATTCTGGGAAGAATAGGAGTCTTTATTGGGACTGCAATCTCTGAGAGCTGTATTTTTGCCTCTGCACTGTTTTTAGTAGGTGGTTACTGGCCTTAAATCTCAGTATCACAGGGTTGCTAAGTCACTAGTTTGAGTGTTCATTCTATAGAAAATTGAAAAACCTGGGTTTCTATACACAGAAAATTCTTTCAAGTAAAGTTACTATAATTTGGATAGTTCACATAGCCTACTCGAGGGTTAGTAATTTAGAGACAAAGAATGAGCTGTAAATATTTGCTCTCTTTTTGGGATTCCTGGGTCATTTCAGAATGCAGGCAGTCACCCACATAATCAGACTAATTAGAGCTTTTGCCTTGAAGTTTCTCTCCATCCTTTAGTCCATATGTATAACGCAGTTTTCAACTTCAGCTGCAGAGATCATTTGTTAGAGGTGGGAGAAGATGGCATAAATGGTGGAAACCCAGTTCCTTTCCTTCAAGAGCTTTCAGTATGGTATCAGAGGGTCAGAGTAGTCGAGCAGTAGTTAAGGAGGAATGTAATATGAATGAAAACAGGTAGGAGAAACAAAGGACTTTGGGACATGTGGTAGGGAGAGAAGGCTCTGGTGTCAAAGTTATTTAAAGCCATGTGACCTTAAAGAAGTTACTTAACTCTGTAAGATTCGGTTTTTCTGTATATATAAAAGGGATAATAATAGTCATACATATCTACTAAGTTGTTTTGAGGGCGAAATGAGATGATGCATGTGAAGCATTCAGCATAGTCTCTGACATGTAGTAAGCACTCAATAAACATCTGCTGTTGTGAGTGACTTTCCTTTAGAGCAACTTTTGGGGTGAGATGACCGTGGGTTCATGGGCAGGAGTGGGGACAGAGAAGGGCATTGTAGGCAGAGTGAGAGACATGAAGGTGTAAAAGACCACAGTATATTTTGATAATATTTAGTAAATCAAATTAACCCACAATAAATATTGAGGGGTGGAGTTTGAAAAAGACTGGTACAAACTTGGAAAGGACTGACCTCAACATGAAGGCAGAAGGGTAATCTCAACATGAAGGCAAAGGAGACCCACTGGCATTTTTCAGGCAGGGAGCAAATCTGTAAATTAGAGTTTTCTCAGGAAATGCAATGAATTGGCAAGGAGAAAAGTTTTGAGATAGAACTGTTGGGGAGTTCTCATTTAGTGATGCATATTAGGAAACCACTGGTATTGGGCAGTAGTTGACACAATGGTGGAGGGGAAAGACTCTCATAGATAAATGTATAAGGAGGTTTAGGGAATCTCACATTTCAGGGATGGCAGAGAAATAAGTACTGACAGATGAAAGAGACAGTAGGAGAGCCAAAAAGAGCTAGAGCAGAAAGAGGCAGGAAAACAAGGAAAATGACATCTCTGGGAGGATAGGGAGAGTTAGCAGCAAAAAGTACCACTCAGATGCCAAGAAGGGTGAGACTTGAAAAGAAGCCAAGAGTTGGAGCAATTAGCGGTTCATTGATGGTCTAATTAGAGCATTTTGCGTGGAATCTTACATTGCAGCTGAAAAAGAGGGATTAAGGAAATGCAATAGTGATTGTCTACAGCTTTTCAAGGAATGGGGAAGCAAGAGATAAAGAGACAAATGTAATAAATTGGGAGGCAAGGGATGAAGACACAAAACGCAAGCAACTCAGATGTTAAGAAATTTAAAGATTGAAGTAGTCTATTTTAAAGGAGAAGGTTTGGTTAAGGGGAATTGAAAAGACAGAGAAAAGATGCTCAATTGAAAAGACAGAGAAGTGGAGAAGTTGGTCTCTATTTGGGGAGGGGACCCTCCCCTAGGATGGAGGGAGAAAAATAAGAATGTATGGAATGATAGATATCTCACATTGGATGTGGTGGCATGCTGGCCTGCTCTTTCTACGTGAAATAGGTTTTGTCTGGCAGAGGAGCTGGAGGTGGAGCCTGGATATATGACTGGAACAGTAAACTTTGGAGTAGCCCCATGGACAATGAGAAGGAAAGTGAAGAAAGGTCAAGGAAAAGACTCAAAAGCATCACTCACACAGAAAACACGATGCAACAAAGAGGGCATGGTTGTGATTTTCTCCAGCACTTGTGGGATTCCTGGGAGCAGTTACAGAGAAAACATATATGTAGGATGGATTCAGGGTTGGGATTGGCAGGAAGTATACAGCAGAAGAGTCATAGAGTAAAAGAGGGGGAACTCTCCAAAGGACTTATTGATATGTCTATTAGTGGGAACCAGACTAGCCGGGAAGAGAAGGGGGTAGGAGAGCATGACAGGCTGGTTAGGGCAAGGCAAAAGGGAATAGCTGAGACATCTGAGAATGTGCCCCTTGCCATCATTCTCTCAGGCCACCAGCATATCTTCTGCATCTATCTTTCCATAGGCAATGGGCATAAATAAGTAAGCAAGATAACTAATGCTGAAAATTAGTACTTCAGAACATCCTATGTGGGTGGAAGTGACTTTGTTTATTCATTGGATAGCTTTTATGGTAACCATGGGAAAGTCTAGAGCCTTTTAGGGTAACCACAGAGTTTCTGTGAGAATGGAACAATTCCTTCATCCAATCCTATATAATCAAAGTCCAGCCACCATACACACAATGACTGGAATGAACAGAGACAAGAACCACCAGGGCTCCTTGCTAGGCTGGTTCCACCTCCAAGCAAGTGGTTAGGGGCGATCAGGCAAGCAGACCAGAGGTTAAGAGTGATCAGGTTGGCCAGTGGTTAGGGGCAATCAGGTATGCAGATGGCCTCTTGCAGGGCTGGCCCTGCCCCCCAGCAAGCAGTTAGGGGTGATTAGGCAGGCAGACAGCCTCTTGCTCAGCTGGCTCTGCATCCAAGCAAGCAGTTAGGGGTGATCAGGCAGGCAGGCAGAGTGGTTAGGGGTAAGCAGGCAGGCAGATCAGTGGTTAGGCGTGATCAGGTAGGCAGATTGCCCCTCGCAGGGCTGGTCTCTCCACACCAGCAAAGAAAGAGGGAGGCCCAGGCTACTGGCAGCAACTCTCTGGCAGGTGTGTGGCCCACCAGTGATCACCCCACAGAGGGAGGCCCAGGCCAGCCCAACAATTGCAGTCCATGCCTGTTGCCTGCAGAGGGAGGCCACTACTGGTGGGGGTTGGGGGTGGTAAGGGGGCAGGGCAGCTCTGCACAGAAGGCAAGCAGTAGCAGCAGCAAGGGTGGGGCCAGTTGCCTGCAGCTGAGGGAAGGAAAGTCCTGCCTGATAGGGACACTACCCGAGGGGTCCTGGATTGTGAGAGGGTGCAGGCCAGGCTGAGGGAACCCACCCCTCCCCCAAGTCCACAAATTTTTGTGCACCAGACCTTTAGTCATTTTATAATTTGATTTCACTGGAGGGTTTATTTCTTTTAATTTTCCTCCTCACTTTTTTTCCCAAAATTAGAAGAATATCCATAAATTCTTGCAAGCATAATATTCCAGTTAGGTGTCTAATCATGGTCAAAGGAGGGATTGATCTAAGTGATTTGGAAAGTGCCAGGGATGCTAATTGACTCAGGAATATCATATACTTTTTCTCAGAAATTTCTCCAAGAGTAAGTGCTAACATAAGGTTAGGCAATATCCTTTCTTTGTTCAAAATTGGATTTGCCTGGGTGAAGTTATCATGATGCCTTAGGGTGAATGAGTTCATCAGATAACTTGTGGAAGCTGAGAATTATAGACTTTAAATTCTTTGACTGACTCTATTAAAGAATCATAATTGTATTTGATAGGAAGGCTTGAGAATAATCTCACTAACACAATCCTCAAGTGCTATTGAACTTGCACTTTTTGGTGAGAAAGGGAGGAGTAGTCCTATAAACAGACTGTCCAGGAGGGGTAAAAGTCTTACTGAATTTCAATCTGTACAAGCTTTGTTTTTTTCTTTAATTAACATGTTTTTGGGCAGTCTCCAAGGAATATAACCTTTTATCACAAGGCTGCTATTCACAAAACTTTTTTTAAAAGATTTTTTAATAGGAGGATACACTTGTTCTTATGAACTATGAAATATGATTATTTTGGAAAGTTAAATTTGCTCTCTTAGATTATAAATGATCTCAAAGCCTTGTGGCGATTAAACCACCATCATGAGAATAAACTCAACAGGCTGTATTGATTGACCCAGCACTTTCTATATTGGTTATGTTTGGCTCTAAGGTAGCATTATGTCTTTCTGACTCCTCTTGGGAGTAGAAAGATCTGGGGAATAAGAATTCAGTGTTGCATCAGAGGCCTGAGGGGTTGAAAATTGAGGTAGGAGGAACAAACCTCTCTCTACATACTTACCTTAGATCTAGTAAGAGAAGCAAATGTTTAGGAAAGAACAGTGAAGTATCAGGAATCTTTGAACACACTCTTTTTTTCTAAAAATTCATCAATGGGAAGAAGGGTTGGTTTGTACAAAGTCTAAATTCTTCACCATGGTAAAAAAAAAAAAAAAGCTATTTCTGACATGGCCCCTGCAAAGATCTTCAATCTCCTTTGTTTTGCAGCATTCTAACCCTATGGGTCCTTCTTCAGTCCCTCAGATAGCCCACACATTTTTCTACCTTAGCACCTTCAGACATGCTTGTTCCTCTACTTCTGTCATAGTTGTCATTTCTCTTAATTTTCAGCTCAGATGCCACATATTCAGAGTTGTTTTCCTGACCTCCTCCCTAAAATCGGTCCACCACTATTATATTTATCTCACCCAAATCTTGTTTGACATCTATGTGGTACTCATTGCAAAATGGCATTATTTTATTTCTGTTTGTTAACATGATGGTAGGAATCTTATTTTTTTCCTTTCACTACTGTTATCCCCATTCAGATCATGACACACTGTAGGCACTCCATAAATATTTGTAAAATAAATGAAGTAGTAGTGAGAATAACAATAACCTTTCATTGAACGATGTCTAGGTTCTAGGCAACTTGTCAAGTGCAATATATGTAGTAATGACAAGCAATTTTGTCAATACCTCTTCAGAGAAAGTTATTATTTCTACTATAGAGATTAGTAGAGAGATTAAGTTATTTACCCTATAATTTTTTAAGTGACTAAACTGTAGTTAAAATTCTTATGGTTGGGACACAAATGTGTGCTATTAGCCATTAAAATATATTTCTATTGCAATTTTTTAAAAAGTAGCAGATTAGGATGGGGGGCGGGAGGGTTAAATTGCTCAGAATTCCTTTTAAACACATCATAATTGGTCACATTTTTTAAAATCCTGCAAGTAGTTCTCTAACTTCCCCAAATCTGCACCTCATTTTGGAGTCTCTGTGCTGGTCTCAATATTGGGTTTAATTATATGGGAAATTTGCTGAGGCAACCTTTCCTTGTGATTCAAATCCCATTGCTCTGTGGTCTCCATTAAAGATGCAAACAATCACTGCAAACTATGTATTTTAATAGGAATTTCAATTGCAGAGAATACATAGAGAATTCTGAGAAAACAGAATCCCAGCCTCTGCAAAAGCTAGTCAAAATGGCATTTCATCATCTTGGATTTTTATTCCTCCCCAAGAACTCTAAGTCCCTGGAGCTGTTTTAATCTCAGCTCATTAAAGGTTAATATAATTTGGATTGGTGCTATTCATTTTGTGTCTGGACACCTCATTTACCCAGTGCAGGCTGGATTTTGTGCTCCCAGCCTATGTGAAAAGTATGTGTATCCAGCTTACCTTCAATCAAGTTACAGACCCAGATGGGAGTAATCAATAGCTGATCGTTGATAAATGGTAATCATTGCAAAGAATACAGATTCAAATGTCAGCCACAGAATAGATGCCAGCTATTTGTTGTTGGGTAATTCAAGACTGTCAGGAGGTAACAAAGAGAGATCGCTATGCTGCAGTCATTACCCAGCCCAGGGAGGGGTGTTAAACATCAATACTTGAGCCATGAATGTATCAGAAACTTGACAGCCAGGCAAGCTTTGTAAAGGGGTAGGTTGGGGTGGGGTGGGAGTTTAATAAGCCCAGATTTCTCAAGCATGCTCTGCAAAGGACACTAATGTCCAGAATCCTCATCTTAAGAGTGAGATTTATCTTATCTGTCTCCCATAGTAAAAACTGGATGGAATCACCATCTAGAGAATGGTTACTCCTGAGTGCTGAGGTTGCTTGGGGTTAGGAGAAAAAAGAAACAGGCAAAGTAGTACTTTAAGATTCTGGACTGATATATTCATACTGTAGACAGCTTCCTGAGTGGTTACCACCATTTCCTTAGGGACCCATGATCAATTAATTGACTCACTCATTTTTTCTCATTTATTTATTTATTCATTTGTACAAAACAATTCACTTAGCTCCTACTACATGCAGACACCTGCTACCAATAGGGATAAAAAATATAGAAGGGAGTAAAAAGACTTTGCCTCTAGAGTGGTTTTATTCTATAAAGGTGAAAGACAGATATTAGAATAATAGTTATTAAAATAGAATGTGATAACATCTATGGTATAAGTTGATGGAGATATGGGAACATAAATTTGAGAATATGTTTGGTGAGTGGTAAGGAGTGGGAGAAAGTATTATATATGAAGATATTTTTGATACTGATCTTGAATGATGAAACCTTCATCATTTACCAGGTGGGAAAGGTAGACAGAGAGGTTTATGAAGAGAGAACACCAGTAAAGGTTGTCTAGATAGAAGCAAGTACATTGATTTGCTTGAAAATTAATGGTGTGCAGATTGAAATTGGGATAAGCAAGAAAACAGTACCACACTGAGAAATGTTATATTTTGGTTTTGTGCCCAAAAGCTCTTTCAGAGTTTTTAAGAAAGAAAGTCATCTATATGTTTCTATGTTTTATATAGAGAACCTTCTGGAAGTATATGGTGAATACATGGTAGAAGGAAATATTTAAGTCTTTGAAGCTAGGATTTTTGTAAATAACCCATGTAAGAAATGCTTTGGGATGGATGGGAAGGACCATTGCTGGTAGTGTTCACTAGCATGGAGAACCTGGAAGAAGAACAGGGGTAAGGATATGAATTAGGAGTTTGAGAAAATAACATGTTGAGTTTTAAAGCACTACAGGAATTTCTGGTGAGGATACAACAAAGAATTGGAGGTATAGGGCAGAGCTTAGCAGAGATGTCAGGAAGAAAGATAGGAGTTTGATATAACAATATAATGGGTATTCTGATAGTTGGTAAAATCATGGAAATACAGAATCATGGGTAGGGTAAAACATGCTGAATGTTCACATATAGTGGGATGAGTAGAGGAGATGCCAAAAAGGAACTAGGTGAAAATGTTCAATAAGATCAGAGGGCAACATTGAGGGAAACCCAAATGAAATGCTTTTTTCCTACAACTACAGTAAATCTTAATGAAGAAGAACCTAAGTTAGTTCTTATAATGAATATATTTCATTAACTAGTTTGCTTTGCCAATTTCTATTAATAGTCTCTATTAAATTTTAGTTGACCATTTACTTACTATAATAGGAGATAATGAAGCCTAATTGAGGCCATGCTAGTAATTATTTCAGAAGAATATAGAGGCATGTTTGTAAATCAGGATGGAATAAACCTACATCATTATTATGTGAGTGGTGTTTGCTCCTCATATAAGGAGAAAACCTCATAATCATACTTATTAAGAGTATGTGTTTTAATAAAACAATTTTAAATTCATGATTCCTACATTATATTTTATGACTAAGCTTGGACTTAAGTCGAAGGGAACACTTGTCTCAGTTTTATAGGTGACCTAGTGGCGCTGAGTCAGACGTGTGTTGAGTTGCGTGTATACACATTTCATAGTTGAATAGGGATGATGACTAAGGAATGCGTTAATTCACTCAACAAGTATTCATTGGAGCTCTAGACTTTGGAAATAAAGCAGTAAAAAGTAGTCACCGTCTCTACTCACTCTCTCAGGGTTGTTTGGAAGACAGCAGAGGAGAGAAATGATTTATCACTCAATAAGATGTCAGCAGATACTGATACCAGCTTTGAACATAAGGCAAAATAGGATCTAGAGATGAAAGCCTTGCATTGAAGAACAAAGGCTTCTGGGTCTCACCCTGTCTGCTGTGTCAGTGGAGACTTCAGCAAGCCGAGTTTCCTGTGGATATGATGCTGCCAAGCACCAGCTCTCCATAGAATCTCCATGCATCCATGCTGTCTGCTTCTACTCTTCCACATGGTCTCCCTTGGTCAATATCTAGTGACTCCCAGGACCTCTCAGAGTCCTGCAGTGACTCTTGGGGTCTTTTGTCAGTGGGGCAACTCTGACAGTCTGCTGCTAGATAACTCTTGGTCTGTAAACCAAGAGGGAGGACAGCTCCTGTGGGTATACAATGGGGCCCTCTAACCACATACCCAGCTTTTTGTTTTTTAGTGTTTGTTTATGTTTTAATTTAAAATAGTTCAGTTCTAACAACGATACATAATGTTGTGGAAACATTCACACAGTAGAGAAGAATATTAAAACATATGTTTTCCTCTTACACACTTTACCCCAGTTCTCCAAGTTCAGCCTACTCCCTAGAAGGAACAGCCTTCAGCAGTTCTTTTTGTATTGTTTCATTGGTAAAAGTCAGAGGCAGAGTTCTAAACACCAACCCTACAATATTGGAGTGTCCTATCGATCTTTTCACATCAGGGTATAAGCCTCTACTAAATTTTTGTCTCAATTGCTCAAGAAGTCCTTTGGGTGCCATTGGGTAAGGCACCAGACCAGAAAAGAAAAGAAAAAAAAACACTTTATACTTAGAAGGACCCCAAGTACTGGCAATGCACTGTGAAATAACAGGCTGGTAAGAGAACCAAGACTTTTAAGAGAAGGAAGTGACAAAAATGTGTAACCTTATAGTGGCAAAGTTGATTCTGATGTGGTCCAATCCCAGAATGAAATGTGACATCAGTACTTAGCTTCGTGCTTTTCCCTACTTCCCACTCCTTCAGCTGGAATGACTACCCGAATTATTGAGGTAGAGTTGCCCTTTTTACTCTAGGCCACTGAGGCTTCTAATTTGCATTAAATTAAGTAGGCTCATTTTGCATGTTTTAATTAATTGCTTCTTTTTAAAAATAAGTTTTTATAAAGGGAACGATATAAATAAACATGGAAAACCAGTGCATATTTTAAGTGGAATATAACTATAAAAATAAGTATAATTACAAACAATATTATCACATTTTAGCTAGATTCTGTTTCCTGCTGAAAACCTACGATTTCTTTATCTTTTTCCAAGGACATATTTGTTGATTTTTAGAGAGAGAGAGAAAAGGTGTGTGGGGGGCGGTGGGAGAGAGGAGAGAAAGAAACATCAATGTGAGAAAGAGACATGGATCAGTTGCCTTCTGTAAGCATCCGACTAGGGATAAAAAATGAAACATAGGTATGTGCCCTGACCAGTAATGGAATCTGCAACCTTTTGGTGTATAAGATGAACTCCAACCAACTGAGCCACCCAGCCAGGGCTCTGAGCCTACTATTTCTTAGTGAAAACAAAACAAAGGATTTCCCTCCTTGAGATATTCAGAAGAATAAAAGAGGAATTAAAAAACAAACAAAATGAAAAAATTACCTTGCTTCATTAAGTGATAGGCCACCCAGCTCTTCCTTCAAAGACTCAGGGGGTGGGAAGCTGTGGGAATGTGGCCCACAGGCAACCTCTAAATATAACTCCTTCAGGGTCTGTCTCAGTTGCTGAAAGCTGCTCTACCCTAATTCATGTCCTTCCCAGAACAGCAGCCACATGGTGGTTGAGGGAATCAGAGGTGTAAGACCAGACTATGTTGGTCTGAAGAGAGATCATTCTGACAGACATTTGAACTAGAGCTTCCTGTCCACTGGCTGGTTCTTTGTTGGGTTTCATCATGGTTTAACCTTTCACTCTGCTTAACCTTAATTTCTTCCCCTTTCTTGCACAGATGTCAATGTCTAGTAAGCATGCTGCATGCCACATTTTATCTCAGCATCTGCTTTAAGAGAATCCCACCAGAAAATAGGATTTAATTATATTTATATTGGGTCAGTTTGCCACCCAAATGCAGCTTTGTGCAACCAGAAAGCCTGAATTTAGAGTCAGATATACCCAACATGATGTTTGAGGTATCATTGGTGTCTGAAGGGGAGAGATTAAGCCAATGGCAAGGTCACACCACGAGTAGGGGAGAGAATCAGGGTTCCACCTCAGGCAGGCTGTTTCTAGAATGGCACCTTTAACCACCATTAGGTGGTATGTGGAAAACAAAAATGAATTAGCTAGTTCTTGCTTCTTTCAATACTAGAGGCCTGGAAGAAGGGAGCTGATAAGCATATTAATAATACTGAGAAAAGATAATGTAAAAAGTATGATAGAATGAAACAGTTCAGTGGGAACTCAGTAGAGCTCATGGGTCTTAGGACATCCCTCATTATCTTACAGATGAGGAATTGTAGTCTGTGAATAGTTCATTAACATACCCAGTTATTCACCAAGTCTTATGTTTCCTGAAAGTGTATTGCACCAGTCTTAGTACAGTCTCTCCAAAGAGGTGGCTATTGTTTTAATATCAGATTTTATTTTGTTTCCCTTTATCCAACTGCTTCATACACAAACATTCTAGTTTGTTAAGATTTCCACTTTGTTGAACACTTTTTATTAAGATTTTATGGAACCAAATCATTTGAATGTTATATCACTGCGACCCATAAGTAATAATTCATAAAGTAAATATTGTAATATGAGGAAATAAAACTGTCACTCCTACCCGTTGTATTCTCTTCACATGAGAATATGTGTGGGTAAGAATTGAGGGATATTTCAGTTGAAAAATGAGAGAATTTATTGCTCTCAGATTGTCATTGTACATCTATGAGGGCGGGTTTTATGTTTTTCAAGGTATTTTACTCATGAAGATAATTCACTTAGAATCCAAGTGTAGTTCTTCTAATTATCTTGGGAAATATATCTGCAGATGTTGTATTGAAACAACTGGAGACCCCAAGGCATGTTAACACATAAACACTCTATCATTCCAAATGACATTATGTCACCCTCAACTGCTCTTAGTGACTTATTTCAATACTGAAAGCAGTATTTCCCAAAGTATCCCCCAGGTTTCCTCTGGGGAAAATGAGTTCCATAATCAAAGAAGTGTGGTTAAAAGATTAATTTATTCCAAAACTTCTCAGGGATTTTCATATGCCAATGTGGATGCTTAATTTTAAGTATAAAGATTTACTTAAAATATTTCATAAAAAAATCTTACTCCTACAACTCTTCTTTTTTTTTTTAATACATTTTATTGATTTTTTACAGAGAGGAAGGGAGAGGGATAGAAAGTCAAAAACATTGATGAGAGAGAGACATCGATCAGCTGCCTCCTGCACGCCCCCTATTGGAGTTGTGCTTGCAAGCAAGGTACATGCCCCGGACTGGAATCAAACCTGGGACCTTTCAGTCCGCAGGCTGACACTCTATCCACTGAGCCAAACCAGTCTTGGCTCTTCTTTATTTTTATTTATTTACTAGAGGCCTGGTGCATGAAATTAGTGCATGGGGGTGTGTCCCTCAGCCCAGCCTGCACCCTCTCCAATCTGGGATATCCCTCTCACAATCCAGGAATGCTGGCTCCCAACTGCTTGCTTGCCTGCCTGCCTGCCTGATTGCCCCTAAGTGCTTCTGCCTGTCAGCCTGATCACCCCTTAACCACTTCCCTGCAAGCCTGATGGATGCCTAACTGCTCCCCTGCCGGCATGATTGCCCTCAACTGCCCTCCCTTGCCAGCCTGGTTGCCCCTAACTGCTCTCTTGCAGGTCTGGTTCCCCCCAACTACCCTCCCCTGCAGACCTGGTCCCCCCAATTGTCCTCCCTTACAGGTCTGATTCCCCCCAATTGCCCTCCCTGTCAGCCTAGTCACCCCTAATTGCTCTAACTGCCCTCCCCTGCCAGCCTGGTTGACCCTAACTACTCTGCCCTATTAGCTTGGTTCCCCCCAACTGTCCTCCCCTGCAGACCTGGTCACTCCCAACTGCCCTCCCTTACGTGCCTGGTTTCTCCCAACTGCCCTTCCCTGCTGGCATGGTCACCCCTTACTGTCCCCTGCAGGCCTGGTCCCCCTAACTACCCTCCTCTTCATGCCTGATTGTTCACAACTGCCCTCCCTTGCAGGCCTGGTCCCTCCCAACTGCCCTCCCCTGCTGTCCTGATTGCCCACAACTGTTCTACACTGCCGGCTCTCTTATGGAGGCCATCTTGAGTTCACATGGGGGCAGCCATCTTTTACCACATGGGGGAAGCCACCTTGTGTTTTGGAGTGATGGTCAATTTTCATATTACTCTTTTATTGGATAGTAGTATATAGGGTTGGCCTAAAGATATTAATTTGCAATTGCTGATATTTGACCACTTTTATCTACAAAAAAATAGCAATGTCAAATAGCTCTATTTAAATACTTTGGGAACATTGCATTAAAGCTTGATTCTGAGAGCTATTCAGTAATTTGTACTATATTTTGGTTCTCAAGTCACAGACCTTCCTAACACTCACCCTTAACTTAATCTAGGCCTGTTCTGATACCAGTACTAATTCTGTTTGCCAGAGTGGCTCTGTAGTTATCAGCCCTCCCTGGTGGGCCTTTCATGAATAAGTGGAACTTTATGATTATTAATATCAAAATAATTTAATTTTAGTCTTACATTTCTAATGACCTACTTAATCAGAAAATTCCACCCTCAAAGCTTGAGACTGTTGGGTATTGGCTCAATGCTCCATTGGTAGGTGCATTTGATTGGCAGGAGATTAACAATCTCAGTGCAAAGACCCATGGAGATAATAATTTACAAATTATACAAAATAAACAAAAACTGGTTTGCA
Organism: Lasiurus cinereus; assembly: GCA_011751065.1. Classification (NCBI taxonomy): domain Eukaryota; kingdom Metazoa; phylum Chordata; class Mammalia; order Chiroptera; family Vespertilionidae; genus Lasiurus; species Lasiurus cinereus. The sequence continues at coordinate 2,815,449 of JAAGEH010000125.1, read as the reverse complement.
AAAGTAGTTTTAAAATCTAAACATAAGTCACATTCTCACACAAAGGATGGTGATTTTACTATATCATGGTAAGAAAGTCTGAAATGGATTTTTCAATGTTAGAATTTAGGAACTATTTTGATGGTCTCTGGACCTCCAGCCTGTGTGCTCCCAGAACTCTCTCACAGGCGTGTGTGCTTTCTTGCCAATGACATGAGGGTCTGGCTAGTTTACAGCAGGACCTTATATTATTTGTCTGTGTCTGGAGACTGTGTCTAGAGCCTTGCTCTACCTAACTCTACCTAACTCACTTATTCATCCTTTGAGTCTCGGCTGAAAGGCCCATTGCTCTTTATCCTATCTCCTTGTGTTAATTTTCTTCAGAATGCTTATTAACTTCTTACTGTTTTTGTCCTGGGTAGGACAAGGGTATATAATATGCACTCACTAAAAATTTGTTGAATTGAATAAAATCTTCCTTTCCCTGTTCACCTTCCTGTGGCTATGTGGTTAAGAAGCAAATTAGTCAGTCCAGCCAATGTGGCTCAGTGGTTGCGTGTTGACCCTAAAACCAGGTCACTGGTTCGATGATTCCTGATCAGGGCACATGTCTGGGTTGCGGGCTCTATCCCCAGTAGGGGGAGTGAAGGAGTCAGGTGAGAGATGTTTCTCTCTCATCAGTGTTTCTATCTCTATCCCTCTCCCTTCCTTTCTCTCTAAAAAAAAAAAATCAATTAAAAAACCATATTCATAAAAAAGAAGTAAATTAGTCAGAAAAACACATATTGATGAGGAGAAAACAGAAATACATTACCCAGATAAACGGAAAAAGGCGTGTGGGTTGCCTGCCTTCCCTAAATTGCTTCCCTTATCACCCTTTTACTCAGCACATATTAGAGAAGCCTTGGCCTAACAAATTTCTAATAGCTTGGCTGCAGGAAACACTCCTCCCTTTTGTCCTGAGTGATTGGATGGAGACAGTGCAGCTGTAAGGCTCTGGTTTCCCAGAGTTCCATTCGAGGAATCTATTACTGCTGCCAAACACCTGTATTCACTGAAAACTTTTTCTCGACCTTGATTAAAAACCTCGTGACACCCTGAATAGATTTGCCTTAGAAACCACCCTGACAAGATTTACAAATCAATTTCACTTGCAGAGTTTGGGCTTTTATTTGGAAAGGGGTTTTCATTTTTTGCTCATTTCGTTTCTTCTTGGCTCCAATCTGAACAGTATCCTGAAAACAATGGTACACCCAATTTGCTCCTGCAAATGAGAACAATTAAAATAACTTGACAAGAATGATGGAGGCTCTCAGATGATTTACAGGCCAAGAGTGAAGTATGATGACTCTGTTTATTCCTTTATCATCTGACTTGCCAGTGACTCTGGACTGCAACCATTCAGTGCAATAGTACTGCACAGAGAAAGTCAATGTTATCATGGCCTGGTGAAAATGTTCCTGGAAGCCAACATCCCTGTTGGGAAGGCTGACCACCCTAAAATCCGTGCTTTCCTATCTCACTATGTGAAGAATGGAGGCTTCATAACTAAGACAGACCAGCTGAGAAAAGCACATACAAATGAGAATCAACTCCTCAATTCACAGGAATTAGACCAGGAGGTTATCACCATTGTGATCAAGATAAACAATGTGGAGTATTAAGGTTATATCTTAAT
>JAAGEH010000125.1:2798221-2813782 GCA_011751065.1 Lasiurus cinereus | reverse complement strand
ACACACACACACACACACACACACACACACACACAAGATGGGATACAGTTTCGGTGTTAAGCTCTTTCAGTCCAGTTTTGAGTTGCTTGATTGGTCCTGGCTTCTTACTGGATACATGCAGCTGTTGGTATGACCTTAGTGTTGGAAGAAGTGGGCCAGCCAATCCCACAAAACCGGGTCATCTTTCTCAAAAAATACAGGTAGCTCAGCTGGTGTAGCTCAGTGCTTGAGTGTCGACCTCTGAGTCAGGAGGTCATGGTTCAATTCCTGGTCAGGACACATGCCTAGGTTGCTGACTACAGCCTCAATAAGGGACTTGCAGGAAGCAACTGATCAGTGATTCTCATCATTGAAGTTTCTGTCTCTCTCCCCTTCTCCTTTCCTCTCTGAAATCAATAAAATATTTAAAAACACAAACAGCCAAATACAGTTCAGGAATGTGTGTGTGTGTGTGTGTGTGTGTGTGTGTGTGTCTCCTAACTATCTCTTAGTAAAAGAGCAATAGATAACATTTCTAGGGGAAAGAGCATAATGAGCTGCATATTTTGATAGTCCTGGATTCTAATGTAACTTTTGGTGCTACCTTTGGGTTTCTTGAAAATATTACTTAATCTCTGTGAATCTCTGTTTCTTTTGGCATTGTTCTCCAACCTTTTTGAGGATTTGGTTTGTGATGTTTTCCTTTCCACTTCACCTCGCTCCACTCCATGACTCACTGTCTCTGTGATGGCCTAACTGTGATACTTCCAATAGGCTGAGGTCTCTCCTACCTCACTTGTCTGTCTTATTCCTTTTGCTTACAACTCACCTTCACCTCCAATCCCACCTATGCTCCACTTTACTATTTGTCCTTCCAGTTTCAGCTGAAATGCCACTTATGTGCACAGGTCTTTTCTGACACCTCCCTCTCCTGTCTAAACTAAGTTTGCTCTTATTATGTATTTCTTTCTAGCTCCCTAATATTATACTGGTATGACATTAATTATGATTCACAAACAAATATATTTATGTGGTAGTTGCTCTTATCATATCTCCCTATCTCTTTGTCTTTGTCTTTATGCAAGAAATTAATAAGCACCCTAAAGAGACTTTGTCTTTATTCTCTTTAGGGTGCTTATTAATTTCTTGCTTTTTTTCCCTGTGTAGGGCAAGGAAATATACTTATTGTATACCCTTGCCCAGAATATAAACCTCATGAGAGAGTTCCATGCAATGAATTCCATTTAAATAAAATCATCTTCATGATAAACCAAGAAAGTGGTATCTTGATCTGATGGTAGTGATATGCTGTGCTGCCCCTGGCTGAGGTGATTCAGCAACTCAAATGCCCACAGAAATAGGCTGGCGAGGAAGATGAGTGATTCTTTGTCATTGTAGAGTCATAACTTTTCCATAGAGGAATTCCAGGGTCTAGCAGAGGTCCATATATATGCTTATTTTTGTTCCTCTACTGTTCTTTGATTTGATGGACATTTCAGATAAATCTAACATTTATCTGGTGTGTTTCTTCCTGTTCCTATCAGGTGGTTGGCAACAGATGGAATAGATAGTCAATGAAGAACCCCTGGGCCCCGTGGGCTCCAGCCTCACCAAGCCCTTACCAAGCCCCTGCCACATAACACAGCTCAGCCACAGCTGCCCCAGCCCAGAGAATAATTTATTCCTACCCCTCTCTGCTGTGATGCTGTAGGTATTTAAGGCAGAACAGAACTTTGGAGATGTGAGCAGCTCATTTCAAAGGGCAGGAGGTCAGACAATCAGCCCGCATGCTGGTGTCACTTACATAGCAAGTGACATGGTGGGGATGGCAGGAGCCATTTATCTTGCTCTGCTCTTTATGCATATCCCTTGGGATCTCTCCTGCTCCCTGTCCTCTCACCTTTTGGTACTCCTTCCCTCTGTATCTTTGCCACTGATCTCTCCTGTCATGCCCTGTGGGTTTTTGTTGTTGTTGTTGTTGTTGTTGTTTTTTACCTATTTTCTCCACCAGAGTTGGACCTTTGTTTTCTTTCTTTCATTCCTTCAACTGTGTGCCACTAATTGTTTGGGGCATAGCAGTGACCCAAATAGACATAATCATTACTCACATGGAACTTATGTATGGGAGGGGTGGTGGGAGACCAAGAGTAAAAAGTAAATACGTGATATGTTAGAGAGTGATCAGTACTATAGGGAAGAAGCATGGAAGGAGGGCGGCTAGGTAGAGGGGCAGAAGGGTGCTGTTTGAAATAGGGTTGTGTAGGAAATTGTCACTTAGTAGGGGACCTTTGAGGAAAGGCCTGAAGGAGGTGAGGCGTGAGCTAGGCCAGGATCTGGGAGATGGAGTATTCCAGGCAGAGAGAACAGCAAATACAACTTTGCTGAGGCATAAGTGTGCCCAGAATGTTCAAGAAAGAGCAATGACTCAAGACTAGAGTCACATTGTTACAGAAGACCAGAGAAAAAACAAGCAATGCTTAGAGAAACGGAGTTACACTTTATTATTATTATACCAGTGGGCTCAGAGAAAAAAAAAAATGTCTTCCAAATTCTGAGCAATGACATGGAGGAAGAAGTCCATTTTTATATCTTTCTCAGTCTTTTGTCTCCCATATATGGGGTTTTCTAGTCCCTTTGCAAGTTCTTAAAGAGCCCCATGTGCTGTGGCTTTGAAGGCTCAACCAATGGCCTAGCCTGACACCAACACTGATAACTTCATCTGGAGATGGTTTATAACCTCTCTAAAATGGGAGTACACAGGTCTTACAAGACCAGACAATTAAAAGGGCAGTGATTAGATTCAGATTGCTAGCCTCCCCCTCCAAAAAAATGGCTCTTTTTCCCCATCAACATCTTTACAGCTGTTGTCCTTGTGTGCTAGAGTTCTCAGAGAGAATCTGCTGGTCTTGATTTACTGGCAAGGGCAGTAATTGTCCCTGGTAGTGCCTAGATTAGAAACATAGCAAAAAAAAAAAAAAGAAAGAAAGAAAGAAAGAGAAAAGGAAGAGCAAGGAGGCCTAGTGACTGAGCAGAGTAAGCCAGGGGGAGATGGCAGATGGGGGATGTGGCATCCAAGGCAGTTGGGGCTTTCTCCTTATCATCACATCTTGCCAGCTTCTACTTGACCTGATGTGAGATGCCTTCTGACCCCATCTTCCATTCCTCTCCTTCCAAATGAAGAGCCCTGGGCAGAGGGAAGATGTGATGTAGCCTGTAATTTCTCAGGATTGTATGTAGCCCATTGCACTCTTTCTTGTTTTTAAAATAACTCCTCCTTCTGTCTAGTTTCCTTAGAAAAATTCAGTCTGATGTCAACACTGCCCCCATCTGAGACCCTCCCTTTCAAGCCAAACCCATTACTTCAGCCACTACTTCAATTTGGGGATCTAAAACTGCTTCTTTGTTCACCTCAGGAATTGAGAATCATAAAAAGCTCAGACCGTGTTTTCAGTTTAATTTCTAGCTCAGGGATTTAATCTTACAAATTACCCTTGGTTTCATTTATGGCAGCTGAGATTCACTAACTTGCTCTCGAACTAAAGGGTAAAGGAAAATATTTCTTTGGGGAGGAATGAGAAGTTATATTAGTTCCTGGGGTGTGATTGTTAACTGCAGACCTAATGTAATCAGCTAGCAATACCAAGTATCATCCCAGCACTAGCTGAAGTTTATCGATAAATGGAGCATACGTCCTCTTTATGGGATAGTAAGAAATTGCCGGTATTATAAGAAAATATTTTAGGGTTTCCTCAAGGTGGAAAGGACTCAGTGAATCCCTCTTGATCACATTCATTCAAGACTAGAACCATGAAGCAAAAGCCAATAAAACACAACACCCCACTATCCTTTGTTCTTAAGAAGCAGTGTCGGAGGGTCTAATTTAATCATTTAGTGCTGTTAAGCAGTAATTAGGTTTCCATGGAGGCAGTGGCTTTAGACTTGGCAGGATTCTGCTCCTTATTTGCTAGTCTTTTTTTTTCTCCATAGAAAACAAGCTGATACTAATAATAGTCCTTTTCTCACTTCCAAAGCCCCAGAATCCTAGAGTTTAGGTACCTGACCCACAAAGGTGGGTATTGGCCTCTGAGCCCAGGTGGTTCTGCAAGGAGATTATCTGTAGTTTTCAGATACTATCTTTTTGTGCTTGGGTTGAACCCAAGTTATTCTTATAATAGCTTTCATTTCTTTCTTCTCCCTCCCAACAATATGGAACAAATTTGCTGTTACTTATTATTTTTGTCTGTCTTTCTGTTTGAAGCCAGATTTCTTATCAAGAGTGAATCCTCTCTTTGATCAGTTTCTTCTCTCCCCTTAGTTCTTTTAACCCCTCATCCCTTGGTTTCACTCTAAATCCTTTCACCTTCTTGCTCATGCTCTAATTTCAGCCTCTTAGCCATTTCTCTGCTGACTAGTAGGTAGGAAAGGCATCTGGTGGAATTTAAATCCATTGTTCATCTCCCTGTTAATACTTTTGGAAGGTTCTTGGAGAACACTATGGTAAAGAAAGAAACTTTGAAGGGGGAGTCATTAGATTATTTTTATATTATCTCAAATATCAGAATTTTTGGAGCTATAAGGAACCTCAGAGATGTTACATCCCAATACACTCACTTTGCAAAAGGGAAACTGAGGCCCACATGTTTCTTGCCTCAGATGAGACTGACCACAGTAACACTGTTGGAAATCAAATCCCAAACCCACATATCTTGATTGTGAGATTAATGTTCCTACTATGGAGACATGTTGCTCTGCCTGGCCTTGGTACCAGGTCTAAGCTGGGTCACAGCAGCCCTGTTATGTTTGACCAGAGAGTGGTCCTCACTAATGAGTGTGTATCTTCCTCTGTGAAGCACACAATTTCAAGTAAAATTCATTTGAGCATCAGGGAGGAAGTTGATCCCTTACATAGGCCCCAGGGTTCTATTGAATGAGAGCCGTGGCAGCAGAACCCCTTCTAACTCCCTACTTCCATAGAACAGAAGTTGGGAGACTCTAGACCTTGGGGTAAAAGAAGATATGGCTTGTTTTTATAAATAAAGTTTTATTGGAATGCAGCCACAGCAATTCATTTACACAATATCTAAGACTACTTTTACCCTACACTAGCATAATTGAGTAGTTGCCATGGAAACCGTATACCTTGTAAAGCAGAAATTTTCTATATCAGTAGTCCCCTATTATCCACAGGGGATACATCTTAAGACCTCAGTATATACCTGAAGCCTTCCATTCCTTCAATATATATATATATATATATATATATGTATATCCCTAAGTGTCTGTTTAACTGTCTAGGTAGTAACTCTGACATGCACTGACCACCAGGGGGAAGACGCTTAACACAGGAGCTGCCATGGACCTGGCACTGACACTTGGCTTCCCCTAAGTGGAACATAGGCCCCACCACCACCCAGGGGGCAACACCCCAGCTAAGGCTGCCAAGACTCCATGGTGCAAAATACGCCCCACAGCTCAGCCCAGCCCTGAAATGGTTGCTGTGGTTGCTGGACAATGACGTAGCAACGCCTGGCTTCCTCTTCTAGCAACTAGCCTCCTTGGAGTTTCTTCAGCTCAGGCACACGACTTGCTTTATAGCTAGATGCAAATATTTTACACTTGAACCAAATGTTTGTGAAGCATTTTCACATTCCTCATCTCATTTGATCCTCACAGAAGACCTGGAGTAGGTAGACAGGACACTAGGTAGAATCCTATTTTCTTTTTATTAGATAGAAAATGGAGATTTAGAAAGTTTAGAAACTTGATCTGAATGAAAGGGAGTAAGAAATGGTGAAACTTGAAAATGACTTCAGGTTTTCTCACTGTACAGAATATAGTCAAACCCTGCAACAGTTAAATATTTTACCTTTCGTTTTCCCTGTGTGATCTACAATAATCATCTGCTTCATGTTGATATTTACCACTATGTTGCTGACAATTGCCTGAAAGAAAAGTTGGGGTGCTTCACTGGGCTGGAAAAAGTTTAGCAACATCAGAAAGCAGGTCTAATTAAGAAAGTCTCTCTATATAAAAGGCTAAGTTAACTCACGCATGCATGATACTTATAAGGCTCTCACTGTTGCCAATTGCATACATGTTTCGATCTGTCATTGTTGATCATGAATTTAGTTGACACTTCTATTATAGAGAAAAGGCAAATAGCAATATTAAAATATTTTGCATTAATTTCCTTTCAATGTGCACAAATCCATGCACTGGGTCACTTAATAAGAACCTAGGTAACTCTGTATACTATACTATGTTTTTTCTATGCATATAATGTTTAATTTATAAACAATGAACAGTAAAGATTAACAATAACAAATAATAAAATAATTACAACAATATGCTATAATAAAAGTTAATGGTTTTGGGACTCTAATTAAGTGAAATAAGGGTTACTTGAACACAAGAACTGAGATATTATAACAGTCAATCTTGATAAATAAGACAACTACTAAATGATTAACAGGCAGGTAGCAAATAGAGCAGTGGTTCTCAACCTGTGGGTCGCGACCCCTTTGGGGGCCGAAGGATCTTTTCACAGGGGTCGCCTAAGACCATCGGAAAATGCAGATATTTACATCATGATGCATAACAGTAGCAAAATTTCATGGTTGGGGGTCACCACCACATGAGGAACTGTATGCAAGGGTCGTGGCCTTAGGAAGGTTGAGAACCACTGAAATAGAGTATAGATACGCTGGACAAAGGGATGAGTCATACCCTGGGCCGGATTGAGCAGGAAGGTGCAGGAATTCTTCATGCTACTCAGAACAAACCATAATTTAAAAGTTATGAGTTGTTTTTTTCAGGAATTTTCCATTTAATATTTTCGGAGCAAAATTGATTGTAGATAACAGAATCTGTGGAAAGTGAAGGAGACTACTGTATCCAGCCCTTTGCATAAATAGTTTGCTGATCACTGCTGTTGAGAGCTGGGAATTCCAATTATGGCTCTGATCACAGTGTTTGCATCTTTGTTAATCCACCTGTGCAGACTCTTTGCAGGATTCAATCAAGATAGCCTGGATAAAGCTGATTTTGTTGCATTATTTAAAATTAATGCATGAAATAAAATGGACCAGAAAGTCCAATTTCAGCAAAAAAAGACATATATACACTCTGACATAAATTGTGCACAAAATTAAGAAGCAATACGCAGACTATATCTTATTTGCATAATATATATACATATACACATATACATACATATACATATATATACATATACACATATACATACATATACATATATACATATATATACATATTATATATATATATAATATATATATATAATTAGTAAAAGTCCAAAAACATGCACAAGAATGATAATCACCAACTTTTTGTATATTAGGAAGATCCAGAAGAATGAGGAAGGATAGGCTTAATTTTATTTGTAATTTTTAATTACAAATAAGACAATTTTGAAGAAAATACAATGAAATATTAACATTGGTTACATTTGACCAGTGGATATTTGGGAATCTTTTATTTCTATGCTTTGTTGTATATTTTACATATTTTATAATTAAAAATGAAAAACTGAAAAGAGGAAGGAAAGCATACAGTCACTTGGATAATTCATTTAGCTTCTCTGAGTTTTAGGGAGGTTTTCTAAAGTCTTTAGTAATGTCTTTATTGCTCTGTTTAAGGAATATGGGGCAACACCCACAGATAAAGACATTTCATTAAGACACATTCCTCTTGTATAGATGTGAATATTGAATGCTCAGTATCTTAAGTCCACATTCAAATTCATACTCTTGTAAGTGATTCAGTGTACCATGTGAAACTACAACTATTTCTCAATCTGACTAACGGTATTATTACAAGAATGCTTGCTGAATGTTTCTTTGTCTCCTCCTGGACATTTAAAGCATGAACACTATATATTTTTTATCCCCATCAGTAATCTCATACTTTCTGAAGTGTTCTAAGATTGATGCTTTTTTTGAGGCACTTCTAATTCAGAACATAGAAGTCTGACTCTTTCCATATAAAGATTCAATAGCATTTTACTTATGCACATATCATAGTGTACTTAACCACTTCCCTGTATAAACCATTCTATAATACCTTTTGTTTATAATAAAACAAAGCCCTAAGGGTAGGAATTCTAAAATGTGATTTTGTGTGTGCCTTCTGCATGTGCCAGCATTAAGGAATCTCTCTATGAAGAGTGGAGGGATTGGTTAATAAAATCATATATGTTTCAGGAGTACAATTATATAATACATTATCTGTATATTGTATGGGGTGTTCACCACCCCAGATCAAGTCTCCTTCCATCACCATTTATACCTCTTTACTCTAACTCTCCCACCACTCTTTCCCTCTGGTAATCACCATACTGTTGTCTCTCTATGAGGTTGTGGGTTTTTTTCTTAATCCTTCACCTCTTTTCACCCAGCTTCCCAACCCCCAGCCCCTCTGACAACTGCCAGTCTATCTTCTGTATCTATGAATCCATTTCTATGTTGTTTGGTTGGTTTATTTTGTTCATTAGATTCTACATATAAGTAAAATCATATGGTATTTGTCTTTCTCTGACTAGATTGTTTTTCTATTTTCTAGGAAATTTAAAAGTGTAGTGGCTTTTAACAAGTATATCTGTAGAAGATTTGTTTCAAAATGATTATACCAGTATTTCCTCACAGGAAGATGTATGACTTTTTTGGATCTATATTGAGTCAATCTATGATTGGAGGGAAGTTAGAAAATTCACAAACCAGATATAAAGGCCCAAAGCTGTTACTTGGATGACCCTTCACCTTTTAAATTAGACTCAACATTAAAATTGAGCTCAATTGTCATCTCCTCCAGGAAGCCTTCCTTGACTATTCCTGATGACACCCAGCATTTGGGCCTTGACAACTGAATCTATGCTCCCCTTACACTAGGCATTTCATTGCCTTTGTACTTACCACAATGTCCTAGAATCATTAACTTGTTTATCTGATTGTATACCTTTGTCTACCCAACCTGACTGAAATTAGGGACTATCCTTGTTTTTCTCTCTATCTCCGATTTGTAACCCCATGTCCTGTACTTCTGTAGAACTCCCGCATTGTTTAATAGAGAAATGGATGAAGAAATAAATGCATGAATAATTAAAGAGTAGGGCTTCGGTGAAGATATGCCTAGCTTAGCAGCTATATCAAGGACTAAACCGTGTGTAAGTGTAATGGAATAACTCTAAGACATACTCTTGGGAGGGATTTTTTGATGAGCCTGTCTTAAGCCATGTTTTTAAGAGTTTGTTTAAATTAGGCTGCCTTCCCTGGATGTTCTGTTCTCTGCCCTACAGGCTGCCTAAGCAATTGCAACTGATTCTTTGAGTTCAAATTAGCAGCCCATTGGTGCTGACTTCCCACTCCAGGGTAGGCATGTCTATGTGCTCTCTTTGCTGTTTGAGCTTTGCCCATGGCTTATTATTACTCAAGTGCTTCTCTCCTTTCGTTTTGATGTGAAATATTTTTTCATCAGGTTGGCACCAGGAAGTTTTCTGGGGATATTCTTCTTTCCCTGTGGCTGTTAATGTGTTTATTTATGACTGTAATAACTCTATAATTCCTCCAGATAATCCTTAAAAAGACATTAGACATTGGACTGTTTCCTGAGGTAAAGAGCCATAAAGGGACTCATTTCTCATACCCAGGTTCTCCACTCAAGCAATAGGAGGGACTCTGTTTTGATCAGGACTATGGAAGGAATCCAATGGCACATACATGTCATTTGGGAAGAATTATAGAAAGGGACTATTTACAAAGACTTGGTCAAGCCCAGCTGTTGGTGGCTCAGTGGTTGATCATCAGCCTATGAACCAGGAGGTCAAGATTTGATTCCTGGCAGCCCATTTATGATTCTTCCTCTACTTTCCTCTCTCTAAAATCAGCAAAACCTACTTTTTTTTAAAAAAAATAAAAGCTTGGTTAAAGTGTAGGGGCCAAGTGAGATGGGGTACTACCTTCGGTCTGAAAGGAAAATGGGAAAGAATGGTTACCAACACTAGAGAAAAGAAATACAGAGAGAGAAAGTGAGAGTTGTGTAGAGAGGGTTGCCCTTAGTTCAAGTCCATGGAGACTCTGCAGAGAGGCAGCTGAGGGAATAAATGCCTGGGTGAACTCTCCTCTCTTCCTCTGGTCTTCTGCTGATGTGCTCCGATGGCCAAATCCAACTGAAAGTCAGAGGGCAGAAGAGCCTGAAGTAGTGGCCACGCTGTCAGGCTCTCGGGACACAGAGCAGGGTGGAAAACGGTGGAGACAGGGTCTAGAAAGGCAAGTGGACTATACTCAGCACAGCCACCCAGAAGGCATGCAGACACAACTGGTTCTATAAGTGAAGGTCATGTTTCCTCTAACTTCCCTCCCAAATAATTTGGGGGGGCAGGCATATTCTGACATTTATTTATGAATCTCCAACTGCTTCTATAAATATTTATTTATATTAATCCTCATTGGCATTAGCCAATTACTCCTTTTTATTTTTATTTAAGGGTTATAACACTATGAAAATCTTTGGCTTGCTGTTACCTCCAGGATAAAGTCCTTGTTTAAAGTGGTGTTTGAGAAGCTTCAAAATCTGGCTTCAGCTTCGAACTGTCTAGGTCACCCTTATTTATCTTTCAGTACTTACTAACTTGAAGCCTGACTGGGCACAAGTGGGAGAAATCTATGTTGCACTAGTTTAGTCAAAGAATGGAATTTACTGGACAGATTACTGATCAGGAAGGGCAGGTCTCTGAGCAACTTTTGGATTTCAACATCATAAGGTGGGGAGTTTTCTCTCTAGAACCCCACCATTGTTGTGACCTGGCTCTCAGGCCCTATATGTTTCAGTTCCAGTTCTCTGGGGAGACAATCTGATTGGCCCAGCTTGGTTCAGGTGCACACTGATAGTCAATTGGATACGGTCAACAGAGATACAAAATGCCAGTGTCCCTAGAAACTTCTTGGTGAGTAGTGGTATAGTGGTAATAGAGCAGACAGAGCCCAGAGATGTGAGGGCAGATTATGAGATGGACAGATACTTCAAAAGGACATATGGTACTAAGACCTAGCTTAGTTGTGATCTTATAAAGTGAGGTCTCTTCAGATTCTCCTAGAGCAGTGGTCGGCAAACTCATTAGTCAACAGAGCCAAATATCAACAGTATAACGATTGAAATTTCTTTTGAGAGCCACATTTTTTAAACTTAAACCTTTTCTAACTAGACTTCTTCAAAATAGACTCACCCAGGCCGTGGTATTTTGTGGAAGAGCCACACTCAAGGGGCCAAAGGACCACATATGGCTCACGAGCCGAAGTTTGCCGACCACTGCCCTAGAGGCATCTGTATCCTTTTCTGTTATAGATATACCACAGAGATATTGCAGGTTTAGTTCCAGACCACCACAATAAAGCCATACAGCAAGTTATAATCTTTATGCTGGTAGAGGGTTTTGCCTTTGACTTGTAAAAAAAATAATATCTGTGAAACACAATAAGGTGAAACACACAAATATAGGATATGCCTATATATATTTTTCTAGAGATAATCTAATTATTTTTATAAATATTTGTTGGTATAAATATTTTCTAAATATTTGCTTCTCTAATTTGGTGAACTCAAGGAAAGTCACCATATCCTATTCATCTTTGTATACCAAGTACTTAGCACATTGAACACAAAGGACTCAATACTGTTGGTATGCAAATGAGTGAACATTTTAGCAAAATGATAATGGGTGTTGGAAACACAGTGCTTATCCTGAGTTACTTTATTCACTTACTAGATCTATCAGATTAAACCAAGTTTAAGTTCTTTCAGCCCTGGTTTCTTCATCTCTAATAATAACCTTGAGAGTAATGAGGACCAAGAAGGATACTCATGAAACAATAATCCATAAATGAAGGGTTTGCTTGGTCGGAGGCTATATACTGTTGGAGTCAGACGTGCTTTTGAATCATTGCCTCTTGCATGACACTGAGCAGGTCACAGAACCTTTTTGAACTTCTGTAAGAGTAAATAGAATAATCCCTACTTTATAAGGTTATGATGAAAATGAAACTTGATAACTATAAACTGTGCTTGGTGATTGCTTGTATATGCTACCATTACTATCAAGGTCAAACCATAGGCAATATTGGGTAGGAGATGGTCTGATTGCTTTTTCTTTTTAGTTGCCACCTCCCACCTCTGCACTTACTGCTTCAGTATCATGTTATCCTTCTTCTAATCATCGGACCTGACTTTCCTCAAAAGCAGTTCAACTTGAGCATTTTCCTCCTCCCCCTCTACCTTCATCAAGATAAATTCCACTGGTGGCTCTTTTCCTCCTGCAAGAACTAAAGTGAACTAAACTCATAATCAATCCCTGATAATTCTGTAAAGGACACTAATGAATTTACATAACCCCTCAGACAAACATCATATGCATTTTTCTGGCTTTGTGGAGAGATGTGCAGGCACTGGGCTTGGTTGGTGGGTGAGAGGTTTAGAGATACCATTCAGCCTCACATGAGTTCTAACAGGGAGGAAGCACTTACTATTCTCAGAGGGAATGGCCCTGCTTGGAGTCTTTCAAACATTTTCTTGCTTCTCTGAGACAAAGAAGATTCTGTCTGAGATGCATAGACATTGAACACGAAGTCAGGATAGTTTCCTTTAAGTGGCAATACTGTGTCCTATCTCTATATTTGTTATTTTCTTCTCAGAGGCTTGGTCTTTGCCCTCATGTAATGGGGCTGATTCCCATCCTACTTTTCTTTCTTTATGGGGTAGCTGTGAAAACCAAAGAAATAGCATTTGTGAAATATTTTGTGAAGATCCATGAAAATCAAAAACATGTTTCTAAAAGTCTGAATTTCATACAGCTCGAGGCTTAAAAGGGAATTTTCAGTCCCTAAAAATGTAGTCCTTATATATTTACTCTAGTGTCGGTGAGGAATGGAAACTGCCGAACACATCACTGCTCAGGAAGGGCAGGTGTAAAAGGAGACTCCAGACCATCATATGCCATTGTGCACAAGATTCACACTTTCAGCATGATTTAGGTTTACACAGTCAGAAACATGTTCTTTAAATTTTGATCGAGGCTTATTGGAACTAGAAAAAAGGAGACATCAATACTAAAAAGCTACTTCAGAACTGTTCTGGATTTATTCATAACTAGAGGTCCAATACATGAATTTGTGCACCAATGGGGTCCCTTGGTCTGGCCTGCTACATCAGGCCAAAACTGGCTCTATGACATCCTCTGAGGAGTCCCGGATTGCAAGAGGCACAGGCCAGACCGAGGGACCCCACCAGTGCATGATCAGGGCAAGGGAAGGATGCAGGAGGGTTCCAGGGCATTGTCTGGCTCATCTCCCTCAGTCCTAATCAGCTGGACCCCAGCAGCAAGCCAACCTATTAGTTGGAGTGTCTGCCTCCTAGTGGTCAGTGCATGTCATAGAGAGCGGCTGAGCAGCCTTAGCATATGATTAGCATATTATGCTTTGATTGCTTGAATAGACAACTGGACACTTAGCATATTAGGCTTTTATTATATACGATATTTAAGAAAAAGGAGGCTTAGTTCTAGATGTTAAACAAGCAATATATCTCACCTACCGCCTGCTACAATGCCTGAAGATTTTATAACTACACTTACTCCTTAGTGATCTTCAGGTAATGCTGATTGTCAAAGGTCCAAGTGTCACATGATTTTTACATGCAAGTTATTGTTATTCATTTACATCTGAAGTAATTAATAGATGACATTAAACTGTAACTATTTATCTAACTTAAACTTGCCATTTTTACATTTTGCCACAATTATCTATGACTAGATGTCCAGTGCATGAATTCATGCACAGGTGGGGTCTGGCTGACCAGACCCCAATCAGGGCGGATTGGGATGGGCTGTCAGGAGGAGGAAACAGCGGAAGGTTGGCCAGCCAGCATGCCCCAAACGGGGCCTAATCAGGGCCACATTGACTGGGGGGAGGTGCTGTGGGTAGTGGTCTGGCCAGCCCCACTCTTGATTGGTATGTGTGGGGGCTGATCAGGGATAGAGCTGGCTAGGGGGAGAGGCCACGGGCTGACCAGGATAGTGGGAGCTTATCAGGGATGGGACTGGCCTTGGGGAAGGGCTGTGGGCAATGAGCTGGCCAGCTCCACCCCCTCTTGGGATTAGAGGAGTGATTAGGAATGGGCTGGCTGGAAGGAGGGGCTGCAGGAGGTTGGCTGGCCAGATCCCCCAACCCCTGATCCAGCCAGTTTGCTAGCCACAGTGGGTGTCATAAAGACTGGCCAGACCCTACCTGTTGAGGCATTCTGTTTGCTGGATTTTTATATAGAGAGATGTAGTTCACAAACTTTGGTATCTAAGCAGCATGTAGGTTTATATTTAAGTGCATTTCTAGCAGGTTCTGTAGTAAAATGATCTGAGAGTAATTCCTTATTTTTTTCATTGGAGGGCAAATAAATGCTCCTAAGGAACTCTTTCCTTCAAGGCTGAAAACTTTCTTGGGCTTCCTGTCTTAGTTGGTTTGTCAGTGATCTAAGGCCCACAGTTGTCATGTTACAAATTACAGATCCTATGGCTTTTCTATCAACAGAAGGAAGGAATTTCAAACCAGAATAAACAAAAGACTCTAACATTCTAGAGATATGTTCCATAACTTCCTTTCATTAAAGTCAATTACCTTATTAAAGAGAGACTCTTATTTCTGATCTCATATTTTCCATTTTCTTTCAAAGAGGGCATTCATAATATTTTGTTTCCATAATTGAAAACATTAGATGGATTTCAAATTAATTGCTCCATCATTATTTCTTTGAAATATTTTTTTTCCTGTGAGTACCTAATTCGGGAATCTCTGTATGTAAGTTTCAGATTTGTGAGAGAAATCAACAGTTACAGTGGTGTTCTGAGAACTCAATGACTTAAGGAGATAGAAAGGATTTAGAGCACTGCCTAGCATAGCCTAAGTACCCAGTATGTGCCCTCTACTGCTGTGGTCACTGTGGTCTATGCTGCTGTTGCTGTCACATTTAGTACTCTAGGACCTTCCTGAGTCATATTCTTGCAAGAACATGAAGATCAATAAACCACTTTTATGGAACAACTAGTGGGATGATCTCTGAGAAAAGAAATATGAGATTTTATTCCAGAAACTTCAGTCTTTGAGAGTCTTCCTCTTGGGAGCAGAATGATGAATATTTGGAGTACTCCAAAGCAGAATAATGAATATTTGCTTTCCCTCTCATTTTTACAATTTCCTGAGCCTGAAGCATTAGTGGATTCTGCTGTCATCATTTTGGTATTCCCTAGATATTCATGTGGGCACCTTGCCTGATTTAGTTATGCTTTATAAATTTTAAAATATGATTGGAGTCTCCATACTACATTATCTCTCAGTTTTAGAAATATAAAAATGAAAAATATAGTAGAAGCCCATATTAGTTAAGATTAAATTCAGCTGTATCTGAAAGAAACTCAAATAGCAGCAGTTTCACTAAGAAAGAAGTATTTCTCCTTCTCTCTCTCTCTCTCTCTCTCTCTTCTCTCTCTCTCTCTCTCTCTCTCTCTCTCTCTCTCTCTCTCTCTCT
>JAAGEH010000125.1:2715839-2798211 GCA_011751065.1 Lasiurus cinereus | reverse complement strand
TCTCTCTCTCTCTCTCTCTCTCTCTCTCTCTCTCTCTCTCTCTCTCTCTTTCATAACAGATGAACAATGGGTGGTAGTCCAGGAATGATTTGGTGATTACACATTTACCTATGACCTGGGCTTATTCTCTCTTTCTCCTCCTCCTTTAGGATGACTTTCCTCCTCAAGGTTGTCTCATGGTCATGAGATGGCTGTTATAGCTCCAACCATCATGTTCATATTGCAGGCAGCAGAATGAAGGAAAGGAGAGGGGCAAAGGTGTGATTCCCCATTGAGTTGACCTCCCCTTAAAAGAACTTTGTGAGTAACCCTACATTACAACTTTTGCCTACTATCTCAAGGGGAGATGGGAAATATGGGTTTTGAACCAGAATTTGTAAAAAAAAATCACTTATAATTTCAGGCTATATCTATACCATCTGCATATTCTGACCAGGTTAGAGCGATACTTGCAGTTGTTTTCCACAGTGGTGGGCAAACCAATGTGGGTTTGAACCCCAGTCTGCCTCTTACTCTTTGGGTGCCCTTGAGCAAGTCAGGTAACTTCTTTGAGGCTTAATTTTATCATCTATCAAATGGAGATAATAATGGAGCCTATTTTACAAGGATTCAAAGAGATGTCATATGAACATATGTTTTTTTTTATCCAATTAACAATTTTTTTTACATCAATGGCATTCATTTTATTTTTTAGTGCCTCTCATGGGTCAAACACTGTGCCAGCTTTTACAAATGTCTGTGCTTACCCTCATTACAAGCTTGGAATTTTATAAATAAATACATCAGAAACTCAAAGAGGCCAAGTAATTTGACCAAGATTACACAGAATTAAAGTACAAGCTGTTCCTCTCTGTTTAAAGAAAAAAAAAAAGGCTGGATCTTTATGACTCTAACAATTGTGCATTTTCTTCCAAAGTAGATTATTTATTTCACATCCAGGTTACAATGAGATAACAGTATACACTGTACATACAGGCTTGTAGAATAACATACTGGACTCTACCAGCATTTTTCTTTACTGATTATATTCACTCTGCAAATATCAGGTGCTGCTAGAGATGGTGAATTGGGGCTTTAAGCTCAGACTTTGGACTGGTCCTATCTTGGGAAAAGAATAGGACCCTGCTATAGAAGCCAAATAGAAACATTTTTTTTTTGCCTAAAGCATTATTTCAAAGTCTTGTTTTTGATTCTTTGTTGCTTGGTTACATACTTAGTCTTTGATTGAACTGATCTGGTTGGGTGGTCAGATTCCTTTATTCTCTGTATTCTGATGTCAATTCAGTTTAAAAAATTGAAATGGGGCATCTGCTGTGCTAGTGATAATGTTGAGGTGGATGGACATGGTACATCCATGGAGGGTGGATGCAATGCCCACATGATTTCTATAGATGGCAAAATTGCTATGGTAGAGAAAGTCTAGGATGCTGTCAGTGCCACATAAGATGTGACTGAATTCACAGGTGAGATTCAGAGCAGAAACAGCAATTTGTAAGTTAGAAACTGAAGGATATATAGAGATTAGCTGGAAGAGTGTTTTAAGCAGAAGGAACAGCATGCACCATTGACTCTGAGTCACCCATACTTTGATTATTCCTACTATTACCTCCTAATTTTGCATTGATACTGCCAGGGCTGGCTTTCAGCCTCACCTTCCAAAGGCCTGCTATCAAGCATGGATGCCGCCACTTAAAACAGCCTGCCATTGGGATATGTCCACCATAAAGCCAATGCTAACAAACCATTCTGCTGGATTGTCCTAAAAGAGAGATGGCAAGTAGGCCTTGCTTCCAGTGCCAATGCTAATAGCTTGTTGGTGGCAGCCGGGACTAATTAAAAAATATGGGGATTAGTGGAAGGCCTCCCACAATTAATTAGAGATGCTTCTCTAGGTTTAGAAACAGAGTTCTGACACTCAGGTATTGGCCTTCTTGTGTCTCAAATTCTTTTCCATTTTCTATTATGTGTGAATGGAACTAGAACAATATCAAAGAAGCAGCAGGGTACAGGCCAGAAAGCACAGATGATAACACCCCCTGCATTTTGCCGATAACATTTCCAGCATCAGCATGCAAATGTTGGCTTTGGCAATAATAAAAAGCTGGCTCCAAATTTTCTGGGCCATCTCGATGGTCCCTACATTTACTAGCTCCTTTATACCCAGTTGCCTCTCCCAAAATACCCACCAATAAAATGCCTGTTGTAGGGGTTGCCCTTACAGAAATAGTTGGTGAAAGGCAGGTCGATGGTCGCTAGTCACAGATTTGAGGTTGCTACTGGCCAGCATGGATTTGACCCTATGACCTCCTCTTCATACACCTTTCCTGTTAACCTGGGAGTAAACAAGCCACAGACAACCGTCTCCTTTGCAATAAACAAATAAATTGAAAAAAGTATTACTCTAATTATTTTCCTGCTTAAAACTTTTCATTGGTCCCATTACCTGCTTACCAACCATTCTAGCCCCTCCATCTTACACTCTGCCTTCCAGCCCCATACCAACTTGGTTTTACTCTGTTCCTTGCTATGTTACTGTCTGGTTCTTGTCCATTCAGACTCTCCCACCTGGAACCCTCTTCAGCTGCACTTTGTTGGTTTAGCTGTTGCTATTCAAGTTTGAGACCTGGCTGAGTTGTAACCCTAGCTCACTCATTCCACCCAGGTCATTTCTCTTTCATCAGCTACCTCTGTGGTTTTTATGTACTTTTATTATTGCACATGTCATGCTAGTTGTAAAACAAATCATGTGTGTGAGTAGACTGTGAGTTTCCTGTGAGCAGGGATGGGATGTCCTTCACCTTCTAACAGCGTTCGAGTCAGAGCCTGGCCACCCAGATGTTGAATTTAACATAATCTTTGCGGGGAAAAACACTAAAATGCTCTTTGCAGCTACATTTTTTATTGGGCTTTGCACATGTCTGTAGGAGTGAGGAAACTTCTGGCTCATCAAAGACAGAGATGTGTGTTCATTTCACTTGTTTATCCTTGGATTCTCCCGTTTCATAAATTATAACCAGGACAAGGAAAATGGAGATTAAAAAGTAGACATTGTGAGTTACTCCAGTGTAATCTGGAAGGAAGAGAAGCCATTTAGTTTTGCTTGGAATTCTTACCAAAGAGATTTTATTTTTACTTATCACAACTGGGTTCCATACAACATCTTGCCTAATTATGTTAATTGAATTATTCAGATTGCTCATGAGCTAATACTGTCACCTTATCTCATGCTTCCAGCTCATTAACTAATAACTAAAAACCAAAGTAATTAAGCATTAGAAATTGCCATTAGCTGCCACTGAATGTTGTCTCCCTGTTGGGTCTGTTGAACAGTTGGGTAGAAAGCACTTAACCCTTGGCTCACATTACCTTCCTAGGGAATGGCCATTGTCCTTCTGGACCAGGTTCCCACAGTGTGGATTCTCAAGGCTTTTTTCTCATTAACTGTTTTGCTGTTTGGAAACATGTTGTCAGGCAAAAGATTAAAAAGGGAAAGATTGTGAGCTCCCACTTGTCCAAACATGCTTATTTGTTTGCCTGCTTTCTCAGAGTGTGATAAAGACAATGTTAGTGTTAATCCCTAGTGCCCCAGGCCCCATCAGCCTCCATTAGAGAATAAATTCCTTTTTGAAAAAAAATACTCAAATTAAGATGTGTGCCCCATCAAATCTGACTGCAAAAAGCTCTGTCTCGAAAAGATTTGATTTCTCAGGTGTCTCTGGATATCCATTGGCAACTCCCACCAGCTCTGTCAGAAGATCACAGCCCTTTTCTCTTCTGCCAGTTGCATCTCACTATCTCAGGGAGTGGCAGGCTCAAGCTTGGGATTCTTTCTATCACTGTGTGTGGGCCTGGGCACAGTCTCTTTCTTTAAAAAAGCTTATTTTCAATTAGAGTTGGCATTCAATATTGTATTAGTTTCAGGTTTGCAGCATGGTAGTTAGACATTTCTAGAACTTAGGAAGTGACCACCCCAGTAGGTCTAGTACCCACTGGCACCATATAAAGTTATTACAAAATTATTGACTATCTTCCCTATGGTGTGCTTTATATTCCCATGACTGTGTTTTAAACAGAAAATTTGTATATCTTCATCCTTTCATCTTTCTCAATGCCTCTTGCATCTGGCAACCATCAGTTTGTTCTTTGTGTCTAGGATTTGGTTTCTATTTTGCTTGTTTGCTCATTTTGTTCTTAGATTCCATGTATAAGTAATATCATGTGGACTTTATCTTTCTCTAGCTGGCTTATTTCACTGAGCATAATACTCTGTAGATCCACTCAAGATTTCATTCCTCAGCCTCTTCTTCCAATTCACCATAGAAATAGCTAATATGTTGCAATGGAGGCTTTGAAATAGTGGAAGACAATTGAAGCAGAGACTGAAAATGGATGCAAGATACAGCAACTCTTAGGGTTCATAGGCCAAGGCCCCCTCTAGAAGACCTGCGGGGGGATGTTATGAGTTGATCAGTTAAGATGAGGTGATAGAGGTGTGATATGGGCTCCTTAATCCAACATGATTGGTTTCCTTATAATTGAGAGATGCAGAATGGAGAACGCCTTGTGAAAAAAAAGACACAGGGGGGAGAATGCCACGTGCAGATAAAGTCAGAGCTTAAAATGCTGCAGCTGCCAGCCAAGGAATGCTAAGGACTGATGATCATCACCAGAAGCTCAGTAGAGACAAGGATTCTCCTCTAGAGGTTTTTAAAGAGGGCATGGCTTTACCAACACCTCATTTTGGATTTCTGGCCTCCAAAAATGTGAGACAATCAATCTCTGTTATTTTAAGCCACCTAGTTTGTGGTACTCTGTTTCAGAAATCCTAGAAAATTAATACAAGAACCCCTTTACAAGCTCCCAGACTTTCACAGCATTGCAAAACCTTGCTCACCTCTCCAAATCAGAAAGCTCTTGAGCTATTTCTGCCCATCTGAAGCCCCAGATCAAATTCTGGGCTCCTCCCTGACTAGACTCATGTTTGTTCTGTCCTAGGATGACTTCCATTTTCTTCAGGGAAATAATGAAGCAAAGTTTTGGTTACTCTCTCCCAAGAACCCCTTGTAATGACTATTAGCATCAGGAAAATATAGGACAACAGGTCTCAGCACAGCAGTGGAAGTGTGTTGGCATTATTAATCCAGAACCTCTTACAGTCTATCTGGCTAATTTGCTGACACAATCTATCTATCATTCTTCCTTTTCTGTGATTTTTGCATAAACAGGAACATACATAGCTTCTAAGAATAACCACTCATATTTAGGGGCAGTGCATGACTTAGGAAATGACTGTGCCCCTAGAGAAAGCATAATCCATAAAACGTTAATGCAGTGAAATTAGGTCATCTTTGCCTTCCATTTCTTCATTGTAAAACTCTGCTTCACCTTTACACAACTAAAAGCCACAGTGGGATGATTTTCCCAAAATAAAGGTATAGTTTTTCTTTCAAATCCCCACCTCTAAAGTGACATAACAAATATTAAAATTGTTGAAATGCCAGTCTCTGTTTACATATCTCACCATCCTGCTTCTAGTCATGAAGATTTTCAGGAAAAATAAATAGAGACATGGAGATAGATAAATAAAATATTCTGAACCCCTTAGATTCTAGCCTTGGCTGGCCCTCCCTATGACCTCAAGTTTTTGTGTGCTTTTTTCATTTTAAGATTTCAGTTGTTCCTGCCCTCTCTTCCTCCTAGAGTAATTCTTACTTGGATTGTAGTTCTACAGGCACTTCGAACCAGAAATTCCATTAAGTAAAAGGAGAAATCGCTCAGGAAGGGTGAGATGCAGAGGGCACACAGTTTTTTCCAGTACATTGGCCATCCCCACTGCCCTCCCATGATTGATTTGTGATGTCTACCAGGGAGAAAGTGGTGGAGATGCACATGTAGCATGGGTGTACTGTTCCTGCTCAGTCAAGGATCAGCCAATTTGTAAATAAAAGTTTATTGAGTGCAGCCACACCCATTCATTTACATGCTTAGGAGATGGCTGCTTTTATACTAAAAAGCAGAGTTGAGTAGTTGCCATAGGAATTGTGTGTTCCACAAAGCCAAGAATGTTTGCAATCTGGCCCTTTTCAGAAAAAGTTTGCAGATCTTTGCTGCTATGGTTCTGGTCCTGGGTGAATGCCCTTCTTGGAACTGTTAAGTGAACTGTTCCATTTTCAGGATAGAGGATTTTTTGTTCTAGTCAGAACACTTTCAGTAACAGACTGATGAAACACAAATCAGACAATCTAGAGTGAAGTAGAATTTTGACTGGTGAGGGTTCAGGGAAACTGGCTCTAGATACAGGTAGATCCCAAGAAGCAAATTATGTCATCATGATTACATCACAAATTATATAATCTCCCTATCTTCATCTTGCTTTGCTCTCAGGCACCCAGGAATCTCAGGATTATAATTGACCAGTTATCTCAGTAGGCAGTGGCATCTCTTTCCTAATTAGTCCAGCAGGTCCCAGCACTGAATGTGTGAAGAAACCATCCCATATTGTGTGACATTTTCTGGCCAGTTCTGTGGCTAAAGGAGGTAAGATGTGATAACTGGCATGGCTAGGTTCATGAGTCTTTCCCTATAGTTGGACTTGGAGTCAGCTCTACACAAGTTATCAGAAATGGTTGTGAGGAGGAATTAGTTCTCCAAAGGAAAGTCAATGTTTCTCCCTAGATTAAGAGTGAATAAAGGTATAGTAAGGAAGCATCCACTACTCCTGGCTAATGGGATTTCCATAGTGAGGAAGAGAAATAAGGGAGTTAGAGAACCCATCCTTCAAGGACCTGGTCTTCTAGATCTGACCTGGTCCTTCTAGATCCCTGCCTGGTAGTTCCTGGAGTGATCTTGTGACCTGCCTAGGCATCGCACAAAATAATTATTAGGGCTTCCTTGTCCCCAGGTGGTGTCCAGGAAGGAAAGATTGATGGCCTCTGGGTGTCTACATACCCTCCAAACTATGAGTACTTACACAGGTAGCATTCCCAGCTCAGTATTGTACACTGTGCCCTCACACTAGGAGTGTCTTCCACGGTGCTAGACCAATATCCAGCTATAATTTCTGGTGGTGACGCAGCATAGCAATAGACCAAACGTTAGCTAACACGTACGTGGGAGGTATGGTTGACATCTTTTTTCCCTCCCTAAAACATGAAATATTTGTTAATTGAATGGTTTTGTTTGAGAAATGATCATGGATGACCATGAAAAGAGAAAAGTGGCAGTGTGCCTATTTCAGACATACACTGTATTTTCCACTACACCCTTAAGTCAAGTCCACTCAATACTTTCATGATAAATATTTTCCTAGGAATAGTCATAATTTCCTGTTCCTTTGCCTTTTATTTATTTAAAGTAATAATGTCTTAAGAGAGTGCAGCCCTTTAATTTGCAAAAGGTGTTCACTTACAAGTGAGCCTGTGCCCTACCTTTCTCCACCTATCCCAACACACTGTGGAAGGGGTATTCAGGCCATTGGCATGTTTAAAGTTCCCCAGGAGATTCTAAATCCATTGATCTAGATCAGTGGTTCTCAACCTTTTTAATGCCGCGACCTTTTAATACAGTTCCTCATGTGGTGACCCCCAACTATAAAATTATTTTCGTTGCTACTTCATAACTGTAATCTCAAAGATGCTGTGATGTGTGCATTGTTGTAATCATTTCTGCCTTCTCAAGGCATAGAAATTAGGTGCAATGTGCAGAGCCTGACTTGAACCCAAAACTTCTGACTCCAATACCATTTTCCTTTCCAGAACATCAGTCTAAATGGAAAGTGCTGATATCATTGCTGTTATTTACAATGGACTCATATGAAATTGTGGGTGAAATAGTCAAAAGTTGGCAATTTCATAGGCTTACCCCCAATTTGTTATTCATGATTTGATGTTTTGTTAAAAGAAAACAATACTCAGAGTCAAAGCAAATGGGCTGAAAATTTCAGTGGGTTTAGTTGGTCAGAACAAATGTAAGTAGAAGGCTGATGAGCAACAATTCAGAACCACTGGCTTCTCATAGTACAGACTGTACAACAAGGTCTTTCAGAGGATGAATTCAGTCTAATGGCTGTGTAAACTTCAACCTTCTAGATTGGGGTTTTTCCCTATCAGTTCATAGAGTCATGGAATAATGAAGTCTCATTCCTCGTGGAGTTAGAACATTGTGTGAGAAGTTAGAAAACCTGAGTGTAAGTCCCAGTTAAGCTACCACCATGCTGTGTGAACTCATCAAAGTCTTTGATCTCAGCGAGTTTCACTCTGTACCTGCAAAATGGAGAGACTAACTTTTATTTTGCCAGGTTATTCTAAGGTTAAAAAATATAAATTATCCATGAAAGTTCTCGCACACTCTATTTTAATATACAGTCTTATGATGATTTTATTGTGGCTCTTACACACTAAGAAGGGACAGACAAGCAGGCTGACTAAATGCAGCATTAAAATGTAAATACTTGGATGAAAAAAATCTAGATGCCTTTAATGATAATACATGAGCATCCTCTTTTTAATGTAAGTTCCCCTCTGGCATGAATAGATTGTATAGCCCGGGCATTTTCCATCTTTCCGGTAGATTAACTGCTTGTCTGAACTGGTGAAATAGAAATGATGAGCCTCTGAGGAGATGAAGGGACTTCTGATTAACTCATCTGTTTTCATCTCTTGTAATGAGAAGTCACCACTGTGCCCGGGGTATTCTGCTTCTCTGAGGGGCTGAAATTCTCATTTTACACACAGTGCCAGGTGGACACTCAGGCCAACAATCTGACTGAGGAATTCCCTATCTAAGGCCTCCAGGAAGAAATGACATTGGGAGTTAAACCATCTTAAAAATAAAACTCGACTGGTGCTATATCTCCCTCTTAGTATATTTTGGGCATTCCTGAATGCAACTTTGATAACATACCTCAATGGTTCTCAAAGTGGGGACCCTGGACCATCACCATCACTGTCATCTGGGAATGTCCTAGAAACACAAATTATTGAGCTCTGATCCAGGCTTAAATCAGAAACTGTGGAGGTGGAGCCCAGCAGTTGTGTTCTAACAAATTTTCTAGGTCATGCTGATGCACATTAAAGTTTGAGAAGCATGATGTATCTTTTTTTTTAATTTATCTTTATTGTTGAAAGGATTACAAATGTCTCCCCCCGCTCCCCGCAATCTAGCCCCCTGCCCTACCGGCCATTGACCACCTCCACCCCTCCCCAGGTTTTCATGGGACTGCACTATTGTCTGTCCATGAGTTATGCATATATGCATATCAGTTATTTGGTTAGGCTCTTCCCACCTCCACTCCCTTCCCTTTAAAATTTATCAGTGTGTTACATGCTTCAATGTCTCTAGATCTATTTTTTTCATCAGTTATTTTGTCCCTTAGATTCCACATATAAATGAGATCATGTGATGCTTGTCTTTTTTCTGACTGGCTTATTTCGCTTAGTATAATACTCTCTGGTCCCTCCAGACTGGTATATATTTACTGGACAAATCCATGTCCCTTTAAGTAAGACAGGACTATAGTAGCATAGTAATATTGAAGTATTTACAGTTAATTCCCCCCTCTCCGGGTATTTAATCAAGATTTCTTTGTTGACTATGCTCAATTGTGTTTATAAAACTTTGTGAAGAGATGTATGGATAGAAAACATTAAGTGGAATTTTAGGAATCTAAAGTAATTCAAATTTTAAAAAGACACGTTGTAATCCTTCTTTGAAAAGAAAAATTCTGGAAAATATAGATGGGGAAAAGAAAAAGGTATGACCAAGACAGCCAAATGAACAGTTCTTTTAGGAAAAGAGAGAAAAAATGGTCAAACTTGCATGCCCCATGTTGTTGAAGCCAGAATCCAGTCACTTTTGACTTATTTACTTTTCTTCAATGGTTACATCTAATCTGTTAGCTAGTCCTCTCAGCTCCATTTCCAAAATATATTCTGAACCAATTCACTGTTTCAAATTGATACTGCCACTGACAATTCAAAGGCATTATCATCTTTCTCCTGGGCTATGCCTTGCTTCCTAACTGGTCCCTCAACTTCTAACCTTGTCAATCTATTTTTGTACACATCAGAATCATCTCAAACATAACTCATATCAGTCACTCTCCTATCTGCTCAGGGCTCTCTAATGGAAAACCCACTCTCCTAACCATGCCTGTTAGGCTCAGCAAGATAGAGACATGAACAACCAGAACTCGTTTTCATTCTCTCCCCAACAATCTGCTCTGATAACATTTTTTTGGGCCAGTTTTTTCCAATATCCGGGCTCTTTTCTGTCTCCAGACACTTGCCCATCCTATGAACTCTGCTCAGCACGTTTTTCCTTCCACTCTTTCAAAGCCAGCTCCTTCTCAGTTTAGCTGCCAATCTTTAGAAGGGCCTGTATGTATCTAATCTGTCTCTAGTGAGTTTCCCCAAACACAGTCAGAAGTTGGCCTTGACTCCTCATTTGTTTCATGCATAGATTTATCACAATTTGAAAGTATTGATTTTTTATTCCCTCACTTAGTTATAAATGTCTCATAGACTGGGATAATGCATGTCTTATTCAGTTTTATTTCTGCCCCTAAAACAGCGAGGGACAGAATAAATGTTTGTTGAATCAGTGAATTGGAGCATCCCTGTGCTATGTGATTCTTTAGACAGATGTATATTTAGAAAGTTTTGCTTTTTGTTCTGTAATATAATTCTGCAGGGTTATATTATAGTGGCTCTTCAAAAAACCTTGGTAGCTCAACTGGAGCTGGCTGTGAAAGAGTGGGAGGAAAAACATGCCAAGCAGAGTTCATAGCATGGGCAAGCATATAATGGGAACACGATAATGTCACAGGGGGCAAGAATCATGTCTGTGTTTTCTTGTGATCTGATTCATTTTTGTGTCCCCAACACAGTAAGTCCTCCATTATTGGTCCTATTTCCTTACTCCCCTGCTATCTATAATGTAGAGTGTTGGCTTATAGGAATGTCTGAAGATGTGCTCCAATCTGACCAACCATCTGCAGAATTTTATTTTGTGGGCGTTTGATGGGTAAGGCAGCTTGAAGAACCAAGTTGTGTTTGTCTTGTACAGCCGATTTAAAGACATGAAGTGGCTGCCTCTGACACAAACTCAACAAAGAAATAAAGTACAAAATTATTTTTAAGCTTCATCATTGGAGATGTGAAGGCATAAATGTTTTTTTTCACTCCAACTATACTCTTTACTTTTACATTCTTCAATGAATGCTAATAAGACGTACCAGTGCAGACCGCCCTAGGCAGAAATAAACATTATGCACTTGCAGTAATTAATTTATGGCAAGTGTAAAGTGTATTTGTGAAATTCTCAGAGTACTTGACAGCTTCTCATTGAAGCAGAAATAAAAGGTAGTCAATAAATGGTAAAATGCTGAAGAAAGTGCTTAGTTATCACCACAAGGGTTATATTAAGTAATTTGGGGCCACTTTGCCTTTCTACTCAACCCAGGGGTTATGCATTCATATTGCACTGTGAATGCAGTATTTTGTAAACTGGACAAATAAAGAATTGAGTAAAGCGAAACTTCATAAAAAGTATTCTTTGAAAATGCCTTTTAGCTAACAGTATGCAAATAAACCTCTAGATATGATAACCCTTATGTGGTCTGCATAGAGCCCCCAATTCGAGTTTTTTGGCTCAAATAATATTGAGGCAGCAGCAATTCATAAAATCTCATTTCATAGATGTGCATATGGGTTAGTAGGTAGACATTAGCATGATGATGCTGAGTATTTCCAGAATCCCTGGCTCTCATATGGGTAATTTTATAGGTGGTAATCTCACTGTTTTAGTTCAGATTCCTTGAAGCAGAGCCTGAGATGGGAAACCTTGTGTAAGTAGGTTACCAAAGGAGTGCACTGCAGAGAAAGGGAATAAAGGAAAAAGCCAAACAAAAATGTGATTTCAGGATAACTCAAGCCTTCGCTGAATCCCACAGGGAGCGCTGGAATGTAAATCACCCTTTAGAGTTGGTCAACTGTGAGGCAAGAAACCCAGCCTTTTGTATCCCCATGTCAGTTAGTCAGGGGGTGACTGCATGTGAGGAGAGGTGGACCATCTCACAGGTGAGGTAGCTCCATTTGGCCATTCTTGTTTTAAAGATTTGGAGAAGACATTTGAGATCCAATACACACAGCAGCTGGGGGTGCATTAGCCCAATAAAGGGAATCTGGGTGGGGCACAGGCCTCACCCACTATACTCACCTTGGAAATAAGGAAAGGAGAAAAAAATGGTAAGTTGGTTTATGAACTTAATTGTTATGACTAAAATAGCAAAAACAATGATCTCGTACTGATTAGCAAGTTTTGGCTACCAGATCATTTTGTGTGCTGGATTATTACTGGACTTGTCCTTCCTAAGCAACTTCAAAATTAATACAATAGCCCTAACTGATTTGGCTCAGTGGGTAGCCTGTGGACTGAAGGATCCCAGGTTCGATTCCTGACAAGGGCATATACCTTAGTTGTGGGCACATCCCCAATAGGAGGTGTGCAAGAGGCAGCTGATGGAGGGGGTTTCTCTCTATCATCGATGTTTCTAACTCTCTATCCCTCTTCCTTCCTCTCTGTAAAAAAATAAATAAAATATATAAAAAAGTTAATACAATAATATCTCACATGTATCGCTGATAAGGCCTCAGCATTAAAATATGGCAAAAGAAAGTAAGTCGATTGTTACAACATTGGGGGAAATTGACCAGGGAAGAATGGGTTCATGCACTGAATGAGAGAACTGGGGAAACACTGAAGTAAACTCATCTTCAGTAATGAAGGGTTACTAGTGTGATGAGCATTTTACTGCCATTCTCTATATAAGTCTTCTGCAAATCCAAATTGACTCCTCTTATGTTACTTAGACATTACCTAGGCAGTAGCCAGAGCTTTTAAAGTCCCAGCTAAGGAGCACTGGAATCTATTATCAGCCACAGCCATCTTGAGGAAGAACCTGGATGGTAGCAATAGCCTGTTGGGGACATAGGTACAAGCTTAGGGGGAAGAAGGATTGATGACATTTTTTCTTTGCCCAATATCTTATCAATCTGACTCCTTTCAAAATCGCAAAGGGTTGCAGGTGTTTGTCTCTGATCATTCTCCAGGAGCAGGTCAGGGGAACAATACTGGGAGAAAATGGGTGAAGGGAAACTTCATAAAAAGTATTCCTCTTCTATTCTTCCAGTTAGCTTTAAGGGCATCTTGAATGCTTACATAGATTGATTCTTTCCTTCTTCCCTCTTCATTTTCTGTCTTTCATTTTCTTCTTGTTCCTTCTGCTCCCTTATTTCTTCCCTTTTTCTTTTTAAAAAATACTACACTTTTCTTCTTTATTTTTTCCATCTCCCTGCTATCCTTCTTTGTCCTCTCTCCTTTCTTCCCTATTCTCTAATCTTATCCTGTCCCATTTCCCCTCCAATTTCATAGGTCCAATTCCCATCTCCAGTTTCCCTCTCCCCTCTTTCCTACCCTCCCAGTTCTCACCTCACTCGCTTCCTTCGGCTTACATCTGTCCTCTCTATTCTCTCTTTTCCCATCTCCCTTCTTTGGTTTCCACAGCACAGCTGTGAGTTCTCAGCCAGAATGCCTGCCATATTCAATCGGACTCCGCAGGCTCTAGTCTGACCTAGAGGTCCATTACAGGGACAGGGTTTATTATATTTAATCCAGTGAACATGGTAAAACCAAGTGTTCTAAAAGCCTATGCTTAATCATTCAAGGGAATATACCAGAAATGTGAAGGATAGGGAATTCATTAGGGCTCTGGACTTGTTTCTGAGCTACTTAACACAGGCTCAGCTGTGGCAGTTCCCAGTGTTGTGAATGAACACATCTATCAGACTTTGGATTATTTTTCAGATTCCCCAATTCTCAGTTAATGACAAAGTTCAAATCATGCAGATATAATTCACGATTCCCACCAGCCAGCTTTGAGCAAGATCTGCCTTGACTGCCTCACTCTCATTACACATCCCATCTGTCTCTGATGCTTCTTTGGCAGGCAAAGAGCTTGACGCATTGTGCATCTCAGAATGCATCTTACTACAAAGATTATATAGCCACCAGGCTACCAAAAGCAGAAGACTGAGCATAATTAGAAAATCTCTTTCAAGGACTCCTCAGTCCTGATGTCATGGAGGATAATGGTATTGGTTTGATAATTTTAAGTGGGAATAAAAACATAAACATACACTCAAATCTCAACCATTCTCAGCATGGTTGAGAAGAATGGAGGATTGACATTATCAATGTGGTTGAGAAGAATGAAAGTATTAAGTATCTTTTGGCAAGAGACTTCTAGAATCACTAACTAATGTTGTGATTCAACAAAGTCCCATTAAT
This sequence comes from Lasiurus cinereus, assembly GCA_011751065.1. Lineage (NCBI taxonomy): Eukaryota > Metazoa > Chordata > Mammalia > Chiroptera > Vespertilionidae > Lasiurus > Lasiurus cinereus. Next base: position 2,783,865 of record JAAGEH010000125.1, on the reverse strand, counting down.
TATTAAGGTTATTTCCAGAAAGATTCAGTTATTCTATAATATGTAATCTTTTTTTATATTTTATTGATTTTTTTATAGAGAGGAAGGGAGAGGGATATAGTGTTAGAAACATCAATGAGAGAGACATCAATCAGCTGCCTCCTGCACGCCACGCCCCCTACTGAGGATCTGTCCACAACCAAGGTACATGCCCTTGACCAGAATCGAACCCAGGACCCCTCAGTCCGCAGGCCAATGTTCTATCCATTGAGCCAAACCGGTTTTGGCAGTTATCCTATATAATAAAGAGCTAATATGCTAATTAGACTGGATGGTGGAACGACCTTCCAGAACACCTTCCAGAACAGTCAATGGGTAGAGGGCGAGGCCACAGGGCCATGAGGCAGCCGGGCCCACAAGGGGCGAGGCCGTTGAGGCTGCAAAGGACTACTCTTACATGAATTTCCTGCATTGGAACTCTAGTGAATAAATAAATGAAAGTAGAGGATACTATATCTTTTATAGGTGAAGAAATTATACCTATAGGATGATATGTTAGCCATAGAAATTAGTATATAGAGGGATTTAATATGAGTTGTTTTCACATTGTTGATTTGCTAATTTGACTAGTGATTTTATGCCAAACTGTGTGTTGGTTACCCTAGCTCATGCTGCACCTGGCTCATTAGATCATTCAAATTAATAGAAAAATTCAAGCAAAATAATTCATAAAGACTCTTATTAGCAGTAGGCATAGAAGAGTTAACTCTATGGAAAATATGGCAGATGTAATAGTGCAGAGCATAAAGGCCAGGAGCTCAGAGGAGTGGGACATCAGAAAACCTGACAGGTGGCATTGAGACTTGAATACCCCAAACACAACTCTAAAAATCCAGCCTATTATCCACAAATGAGTGATATTATAAACTGATGAACAAAAACATAGATACAGAGACAGTAAAGCATCAAACAGACTGTCAAATTACAAATTATAGCAGGAAGGTTAAGGAGAGGTGGGGTAGATAAGAGATCAACCAAAGGACTTGTATGCATACATATAAGCATAACCAATGAACACAAGACATTGGGGGGTTAGGGTATGCCTGGGAGGGGGGTGGAATGGGAAGATATGTATACATGTAACACATTAATAAAAAATTATACAAAAAAAATAAAAAATAAGACTATTTTATATAAAAAAATAAAAATAAAAATTCAGCCTAATTACCTTATGTGGTTGCAAAACCTTTGTGCATTTGCTATGTTTTATCCCCCAGGTCTAACATTCAGATGGTGATATGGTGGCTGTGATTTCAACTCAAAGAATTTAAGCATTTCTCATAGAATTTAAGCATATGAAGTGTGTGTACTTTGGTCTCCTGCAGTTCAAGAATGCCATGGGGAGCCAAAGCAGCTTCATTATACATCTTCCTCTGGAGCCATAACTCTCTCTCTCTCTTTCTTAACAGTTACTTTCAGAATAGAAAAGACCTTTTCTTCTTCATTTGAACATGAACTATATCCCATAAATGGCACCTTTGGCCACTGAATTCACATCATTTTACAAGTTTTACAAATACAGATGTTTCAGTGTGTTTTGACCCATGTGCCCATTATCAGGAGAAAACATCTAATTGACTCCATGCAGGTCATCTAACTACCTCTGATCCAATCAGCTATGACCAAGAGGTAGAGTCATATGGCACACATAGCTTGGCTCATTTATTTAGTGAAAGAAAGAATAGTTATCAGAAATATGAAAGTGGCTGGAACACCAAAAGATGTCTGCCATGTTATTATAATACTAAAGGCCCAATGCATGAAATTTGCTCAAGGAGCTCAGCCCTTGCAGCCCTGACTTCATCTGAAAGATCTTCTGCTGTCCAGTCTAATTAGCATATCTTTTATTATTATAGACTAAAGGCTCGGTGCACTAATTCATGCACCAGTAGAGTCCCTCGGCCTGTCCTGCAGGATCAGTCCAAAACTGGCTCTCCAAAATCCCCCGAGGGGTCTCAGATTATGAGAGGGCACAGGCCAGAGGAACCCCAACTGGTGCACAGTTGGGGCCGGGGAGAGATGAGGGAGGTTGGCCAATGGGGAGGGATCATGGGAGGGCTCCAGGGCATGTCTGTCTGACTCTGATTGGCTGGACCCCAGCAAGCAAGCTAGCCTATCTGTCAGAGCATCTGTTCCCTGGTGGTCAATACAGATCACAAAAGAGGTTTAGTGGCCTTACTATATTGTTAGCATATTATCCTTTGATTGGTTGAATGGCTGACTGGTCGACTAGACACTTAGCATACTAGACTTTTATTATATAGGGTTCTAAAAGTTGAGATGAGGAACAGCAGAATGATGGTCATGGATTGGAATTATAAAAGATTAATGATCAGTAAACATATCCTAATTTAAAGGTAACGTTCTCTTGCTAGTGTGATCCAGTTGGTTGATCATTGTCCCATGCACCAAAGGGTTGCCATTCCATTCCTTGTCAGGTACATACTTTAGTATGGGACAGGCAGGAGGCAGCTTTTATATGTTTTATTTTCATGTCAATGTTTTTTTCTCTCTCTCTCTTTCTCTCCCTCCCTTCTTCTTTCTTTAAAATTAATAAAAATGTATTTTTCAAAAGTAAAATTCTCAGAGATCTTAAGCTCTCTACACAAATATGAGGATAATATACAAATTTTAATTTATTGCAATTTCACACAATCTTCAAGATTATGTCCCCAAAGGCAAAACATTTCTATTTGACATTAAATCATATAGTTTAAAGTAAACAAATATATGTGATACCTTTAAATGAACATATGTTGTTGCTTTCCTGAATTAAATGGTTTTTAACCATATTAAAAGGTGAATACTATTTTCAATTATTTGATTCTCCTTTTAATAGAAAATTTTTATTTTTCAATATATACATTAAATTATATTCTCATTCCCTAGTCCTCTACTTTCCCTTTGAAGAAAATGTGTTGAATTTTCTACCTTTTCTACCTGCTGTGCTAGTAACACCTTAAATTACAAAAGTGACCAGCAATAAACCCTGAGATATAAGTTTTGCAAGTAAAATCTATATTTCTGTAATTGCTGCCATTCATTCCAGTGTACAAACCTATAACTCTTCCTGTTCCAAACAAAACCTGTCAGTCACCAATTCCTGCTAATTTTTCTCTCTGGATATCTACCAAATCCATTTCTTTCAATATATTTTCTTTCAATCTTTGGTGTATATTGCTGCTCCAGGAATATCCCTACAGCACATTATTGCCTTTGTCTAACCTTTCTGCTAAAAAGTCTTTTAATAGTTCACCCTTGTTTTCAGAACCAAGTCCACTTTTATCACTCTCACATTTTAAGATCTTTCTATCTCTCCACCCTGACACACAGAGAGTTGAGTTGAAGTTTTAAGACTCATCCTCAAATACAAAATCTATCATTTTAGTTATTAATTGAGTTATTAACAGGTTGCTTAGACACTCTCAGAGCGTCTGTGAAATGGAGATTCTGAATAAGGTACTAGCCTGACATGAAAGTGCCTGATGCACAACATCTAGTTAAAACATGACAGGGCCTTCTGCCTTTGCTTATACTGAAGTTTCTCTATTAGTGACAGGGCTGGGGAGACAAAGGTGTCCAGGTGTACCTCTAAAGCAGAACAAACACTTACAGAGCTAATATCACACTGGATGCTAGAGATACAATGAGGAGCAAGATATAGACCCTTTCTTTAAAATCCTCACCACCTACTGGATGCATGGAAGGAGGAGGAATAGGACACCTATACTTACACATAAATGTGTGAACAAACATAGTCTCCTCACCCTTCTTCCTTTCCATTCCTCTCTATCGTTACTCCTGGGGGCAGTGGAGTGACTTTTAGCATAAAATCCTCCAAGTTTTCATTTGAAAGATGATCAGTATTTCTAACACTTGTAATATGACAAATAATACTAATAATATACAAACAAATAACAGTTAACATTTAACAGTTAACTTACATGCCAGGTGTTTTTCTAAATGTTTTATGTATATTACCTCATTTATCATTATAGCTACTCTATGAAGTAGGTACTTTCTATTATTCTATTTATAGTTAAGGAAGGTAGGAAGCAGAAATGTTAAGTAATTTGCTGTATAATTCAAAAAGAATTTGTCTTGTAAATGTGAGGCTCAACTATTGCCAGCCTTAGACACCTGAGGTCAGAGGTCTAGCTCTCTCAAACACAGGGGTGAAGGTGTTGATGAAACTAGAAACCTGCCTAATTGCACAGGGGTGGACTCAGAAAGGGAAATGAGGGAGAATAGATTTAGTAGTATCTATCCAAAGTGAGCACTGTCTGATCTGAAAAGGATTTCCATAGAACAGTAAAAAAAACCCTTCCATTTGGATGCCAAGTGTGTTTGACATTGGCTGGAACTAAGAATTACTTCTCCCTAGTGTCATGACATATGAGTGGTTTATATCATCCAGCATCTGAGCTCCCAAGATAGAGCTTTTGAAGAGAAGCACAAAGAAAATACTTTTACTTGATTGGGAATCTGGAGATAGGAAAAGTTATTTTAAGTTTAAGTGAAGTCTTGGAAGGGAAATAAGTATTTGCAAGGCCAATAAAAAGGAAAAAAAAAAGAGAGAAAAGGAAAGGAAAAGGAAGGGGAGGGAAGGAAAGGGAAGGGGAGGGAAGGGGTAGGGGAGGGGAGGAAAGGGGAGGAGAGAGGAGGGGCAGGGAGGGGAGAGGAGGGAAGGAAAGATGGACATTTGTGGTAGAGCAGAAAGCATGGGAATGCATGTGGATAGGAAGCCATCTTCAGAGAATCACAAGAAGTGAACTTGGCTGGAATTACCCTATGGGGATGGGATGTTAGAGCAGCAGAGGAGGAGCTGCTGAGAACATCTTAGCAGAGCAACAACCTGGCCAGGCTTGGTTTGTAAGGCTCATCTGGCATGACCCAGAGATGGCTGGAAGAAAGATCTGTCATGCTTCTGAATATCTCCCAAAGCCACTATCCAGTAAGTGTAGCTCCTATATCCCTTTAAACATACCCTGAGCGGATGATGAAGAAGGATATCTCACACATGTTTTTGTGCTTTTGAACTTCTCAGGGAAATGACAAACCATGTATTGCTCATGAAGCAGATGGAAGATCACTTGCAATTGGTATTTACACTGAGAAATCTTGAGGATTGAGTGGTTTAGCCATACTTCTGTCGTGTGTGTGCTATAAAAATCCATTGACCGAATGAAATCTCAGTGCCAATTATGAAAACAAAATGTGTTGCTCTAGTTCAGTATTTTTTAAAGTTTCATTAACAAATATGTTAGTGTTTAGCACATGCTGAATGTTATATCCTATAGGAGAAGCCAAGGTTAATACAATTACTAACACTAATAATATTAACACTACAAGTATACTAATACTATGAATTAGATGGTAGTAGCCAGCATTTATTGAGTGATGACTTGCATCAGGCATTTTGATAAATGCTTTACATGGATGACCTAATTCAATCCTTATAAAAATACAAAAGGATAGGTAGATGTCACTATTTTTATTATACTGATAAGAAAATGTGACCAGAGAGATACAGGATGAAAATGGACATCTAGTTAGAGATAGAGCTGAGATTTGAAATTTGTCTGACACCAGATTCTGAGCTTTTAATTTGACATGAAAAGAATTTAGATTCTAATTGGTGATACGAACTAATGAAATGGGGAACAGTAAAAATGTCTTAAGACAGATACTTTTCTGAACCCACATTTTTATTTGTATTTTGTAAGTTGACCCCATTTGATTTGGGAAGAGCAGGGGAAACTGTGTGTGTGTTGTGTCAGGGTGGGGAGAGGGAGGCAAGAGTACCTGGTTTCAGGATGGGTTTATCAAGAAGCAAAACAACCTTGAGACCAGGACTGAAGAGTAAGTAGTTTATTTGGGAGGTAATTCCAGAAGTTGGCAGGGTTGTGGACAGGTGAGAAGGGAAGAAAACCTATAATAAAGCAAATGTTCCTGAGCAGGTCTGCACTGTAGATCACTGAGATTTAATCCCCCTGAGGACACTAAGAGACAGTACAGAACATGCTTTAGAATAATACCACACACTGTGTGAGGAAGCTGAGTAGTTATATTCCTACTAGAGGCCCAGTGCATGAAAACTCATGCACTGGAGGGGTGACTCTCAGTCTGGCCATCCCCTCTCACAGTCCAGGAGTCCTCAGGGGCAGGAGGTGATGCACCCATCACACCTCTGCTGCTGCCACTGTCAGCAGCACAAGCCTTAAGCCTCAGGGTGGCTGGGCAGCTGACATCTACGGCTTGCCTGCACCTCAGGGAGGCCCTGGGTGTCTGGGGGGCTGAGGAGACTGGGGGACTCCGGAGGCAGCCAGGCAGAGTGGCCGGACTTGCCTAGGGGCAGACCTGGCCGTGCTGCATGCCTGCTGCCCCAGTGGGGCTGAGAGGACTGGACGCTGCCATTTTGTGGCTGTGGGCACCATCATCTTTGAGGGTGTGGCAGTCAATCAGCATATTCTCTCTTTATTAGATAGGATTCCAATCTTTTATTGACTGAAGGATGCTCCTGGCTTCATTAAAAACTGAGCATGTGCAGCCCACCCCAGGCACATGCCTTCAGGCAGTAAGGATCCAGTGCTTCCAGAAAAATGAGGTTGAGATGCACTAGAATGGCTACTGATAAGGAGAAATGAACTGGGCACTGGTAACATCAGCTATAAAATTTGCATTGTGCCCACCCCTAGATGTAAAGGAAGCAGGAGACATAGTCTTTGTTCTGGTCAGCTGTGTGCCCAGCTAAAAATCTCAAGTTGTTCTTCTGAAGAAGGAAAGTAGAGATGTAGGGAAACGACTCACAGTGTCTGCACCAGAGTTGTCTAGGAAATGGTTCTCAGGGGGACATGACCTACACAGGAATCAGGGCTGTGGGTAGTTACCTTCAAAAAGTTATATCTATTTTGTGGGGGGGAAGATTGGCAAAAAATAATATATTTTTGGTGTGTCATAGAATTTTAGTAATTAGAGTAATTGGTTTGTGCTCTATAAAATGAAAATGGTTTAAAATTGCTGGCCTAGCCTAATCAAGACTCGCTTCTGGAGATGAAGATGTTATAGGTTTGGGAGTAGAGTGGATACCTGATGGAATAATGATTCTGAAAGGAGGGAGAGAAGGAAAAATTATGCTGGTTCATCACCAAAAATGTCTGCTCCACCTCTAATTCCATGAGTTCTTCAAAAGAGCCGCAGGAAATGCAGGGTTAATAACAAACATTTCAAAGAATAGATTCCTTAAAAAATATGCATTTGGAGCAACACTGTATTATACTTAAAAGCCTAGATTCTGGAATAAAATATACACCTATGTCCAAATCCAAGCTCTGTTCATTACCAGATCTGTGATCCCAGACTACTTACATCCTTGCTTATTATTGCCTATGTATTCAAAACCCTGATGATCATCTCTACCGCGAAGAGTTATGGAGTTGCTGAAATTAGATGATGTTTGTAGAAATAACAGGATTTCTAGACCAAATCCTGGGACAGGCTTTCTAGGATCATGATTAAGAAACCAGCACATTTTAAGCTAATATTTTTTATTACCTCTTTGCTTAAGACAAAATGTTTCTTTGAGAATTGTACTAAAATAAAGCAAGAACTTGTGATGTGAATAAGGATTTCTAGCTTAAAAATATTTTGGGGGATTGGTAATATTGGTATACATTCATAAATGGCTCCTTCCAAGTATCCAGTTTACAAATATGGGTTTTGAAATGCAATAAAGACATAAAAAAGAGTTTATATGACATGAAAGCACAACCAAGATATAATATTTCCATGTATAGACAGACACATTACTGAGCCCCTTTAAGGAACAGATGGACTGAAATATGAATGAAGTGACAACCTAGGTATAATTAGTGGGAAGATAAATGACAGTGTTATTAGACTGGGGATGTGTAGAATTAGAGAAGCTCCAAACACCTATTTTGTATTGCCCCAAATTATTTCACGAGGTTGGGGCTGAGGGAGCAAGGGCCACTTGCTTCATAAGGCTGATAACACTGCTTATGCAGAAACACATCCAGCCAGTTTGTAGTTTTGCAAATTTCTCTCCTGAGAGGACGAGAAGATAACTTGCAAGGCAGCTAAGCCCACATAGCCACTAAAATGAAAATGGAATTAATGGAATAGATTTTATATTCCCTCTCACACTCATCTATAATAAATCACAAGAAGCTACCACTTCTCTGCATTTATCACACATATAGTCCCTTTCCTCCTAATGGCCATACTTTGGTCTTTAAATACCAGAGAAATCAATTATTTTTTATTAAGATATTACATGTGTACATAACTTCCCATTGCACCCCACCCCACTTCCATACATGCCCTCACCCCTCAGTGTCTTGCGTCCATTGGTTATGCTTATATGCATGCATACAAGTCCTTCAGTTGATCTCTTATCTACCCCATCTTTCCCTGACCTTCCTGCTGTAATTTGACAGTCTATTTGATGCTTTACTGCTTCTGTATTTATCTTTTAGTTCATCAATTTATAATGTTCTTTATTATCCACAAATGAGTGAGATCGTGTATTTTTCTCTCATTGACTAGCTTATTTCACTTAGCATAATGCTCTCCAGTTCCTTCCTGGTTGCTGCAAATGGTAAGAATTCATTTTTTTATGACAGCATTGTATTCCATTGTGTAGATGTACCATAGTTTTCTGATCCACTCATCTGCTGACAGGCACCTAGGCTGCTTCCCAATCTCAGCTCTTATAAATTGTGCTACTTTGAACTTAGGGGTGCATATATCCTTTTGAATGGTGTTTCTAGTTTCATAGGATATATTCCTAGGAATGGGATTACTGGGTCAAATGGGAGTTCCATTTTGAGTGTTTTGAGGAAACTCCATACTGTTCTCCACAGTGGTTGCACCAGTCTGCATTCCCACCAGCAGTGCATGAGGGTTCCTTTTTCTCTGCACTTGTCCTTTGTTGATTTGTTGGTGATAGCCATTCTGACAGGTGCCTATCTCTCAGATAATTAGTGACTTTGAGCATGTTTCCTTGTGTCTCTTGGCTTTCCTTCTGTCTTCTTTCAAAAAGCTTCTATTTAGGTCTGTTGCCCATATTTTTTTATTGGATCATTTATCTTCCTATTATTCAGTTGTATAAGTTGGCTGTAGATGTTGGAGATTAAACCTTTATCAGTGATAACATTTGCAAATATGTTCTCCCATACAGTGGGCTTTCTTGTTGTTTTGTTGATGGTTTCTTTTGCTGTGCAAAAGCTTTTTATTTTGATGTAGTCCCATTTGTTTATTTTCTCTTTAGCTTTCATTGCCCTAGGAGCAGTATCAGTGAAGAAGTTCCTTTAGCATATGTCTGAAATTTTGCTGCCTGTGGATTCCTTGAGTATTTTATGGTTTGCCATCTTATGTTTAAGTCCTGTATCCATTTTGAGTTTATTTTTGTGTATGGTGTAAGTTGGTGGTCTAGTTTCATTTTTTTTGCATGTATCTGTCCAATTTTCCCAACACCATTTATTGAAGAGACTGTCTTGACTCCATTGTATGTTCATGTCTCCTTTGTCAAATATTAATGGAGCATAGTGATTTGGGTTGATATCTGGATTCTCTATTCTACCCATTGATCTAAATATCTGTTCTTGTGCCAGGACCAGGCTGTTTTGAGAACAGTGGCTTTGTAATACAGCTTGACATCTAATATTGAGATCCCACCTACTTTATTCTTTTTTCTCAGGATTGCTATGGCTATTTAGGGTCTTTTTTTATTCCAGATGAATTTTTGAAGAGTTTTTTCCAGGTCTGTGAAATGTGCCATTGGTATTTTAATGAGGAATGCATTGAATCTATAGATTGCTTTGAGTAGTATGGATGTTTTAATAATGTTGATTCTCCCAGTCCATGAACATGGTATATTCTTCCATCTGTTTACATCTTCCTCTATCTCTTTTCAGTGTCCTATAGTTTTGCATGTATAGGTCTTTTACATCCTTAGTTAAGTTTATTCCTAGGTATCTTAATTTTTTTGGTGCGATGGTAAATGTGATTGCTTTTTTAGTCTTTCTTTCTATAAGGTCACTAGTGGTGTATAGAAATGCCATTGATTTCTTGGCATTAATTTTGTATCCTGTTACATTGCAGAATTTATTTATTACGTCTATTAGTTTTTTGATGGAGTCTTTTTTTTTTTATTTACAATATCATGTCACCTGCAAATAAGGACAGCTTTACTTCTTTTTTTTTCCAATTTGGATGCCTTTTATTTCTTCTTCTTGTCTAATTGTAATGGCTAATACTTCCAGTACTATGTCGAACAGGAGAGGTGAGAGTGGGCATCCCTGTCTTGTTCCTGTTCTTAGGGGAAATGGTTTTAGTTTTTGTCCACTGAGTGTGATGTTAGCTGTGGGTTTATCATATATGGCTTTTATGATGTTGAGGTATGATCCTTCTATTCCTTCCTTGCTGAGAGCTTTAATTAAGAAAGGATGTTGGATTTTGTCAATGCTTTTTCTATATCAATTGATATGACTATATGATTTTTATCTCTCAATTTATGAGATATATCAAGTTTTTGATTTGTGGATATTGTACTATCCTTGCATTCCTGGGATACATCCTACTTGGTCATAGTGTATGACATTTCTGATGTACTGCTGAATCTGATTTGCTAGAATTTTGTTGAGGATTTGGGTATTTATGTTTATGAGGGATATTGGCTTGTAATTCTCTTTCATTGTGTTGTCTTTATCTGGTTTGGTTATTAGGTGATGCTGGCTTCATAGTAGAAGCTTGAAAGTATTCCTTCTTCTTGAATTTTTTGGAATAGTCTGAGGAGGATAGGTTTTAATTCTTCCTTAAATGTTTGTTAATAATCCCCTGTGAAGCCATCTGGCCCCAGGGTTTTGGACAGAGCCTTTAAATCAACACAGGAGAGGGAGAACTACATAACCAGATACCCAGAGAAAAAGTACCATGGGGAGACAAAGAAACAACCCACAGGTACAACATAACCAGGTACAACACACAAGGCACTGAACAGAAATTTATTCATGATATTAATAACCCCAAATAAAGGTGACCATCAGAGAGAGGCAAATTAGGGGATAGGCGAGAAAGAACAGAGAAAAAAAAAGTGCCAAACTGAAATTGGGAGAAGGAAAAAAAAAACTAAGAGAGTAAAGAAAAAGAATAAGAAAGAAAAAGTGAAGAAACTAATATATGGGGAGGAAACTCCAATAGAACACCACTACTCCCAATAAATGCCAGCAACAAGTACCTGGAGATTAAGACGAACTACAAACAACTAATATCAAGCAAGGCAAGGGAAAACAGTTGCAATAAACAAAGAAAAACAAAGCAAAGGAATAAACAAACAAAAAGAATAAGCAAAACAATCTCACAAAAAGCAGTCCCTTTTTTCCCCCTCTTGTCCAGGCATCTGGCATACTTGTAAAATTCCCAGGCTGTCCTGTATCAAACCAAAATGGGTTGCTTTTAGGGATCTCCTCTGTTAGCAGCTCTGAGGACATCCTTCCACATTCACAGATCACGCCAGCCCCAACAGCCACAGATTTCTCTAGGTGCAGAATTCCCCCCCTCCCCCGGCCCCCGTCCTCCCTGTCCTCCAACTCCTGCAGTGTGCGTGTTTCTCTGTCCTGCCGGGACCAGAGACCTCACTTTATCCCAAGCAAAATCCGTTCTTTCCATGGTGGAGTGTAGAGCTCCTCTGAATCCACGTGTTTGCACAAATTGGGGACCGGTGTCTGGGGTACGCAGCTGTTTGTTGGCTGTCGTAGATTTTCAGAATTCTGATAACATCCACTTTCCCCTTCAAGATGGCATAGTCTCCATTTCCGAGCTGGTGGCTCTGGGAGGGAACCCAGCAGCAGTGGGAACTGCTCGGTCAGGGAGTCGCATCGAGCAGTCCCCCACCTTTTTCTGGAGTATATGTTAACTCACCGACAAACACTCCCTATGCAATCCTCAGCTGTTCTATCTGCTCTGGGACAAAGCTCGGGACACCTTTATCTTATTCCATTGCCATTTTTTTTTAGAGAGAGAAATCAATTATTTGTCTAGAGTATGGAAAAGGCAATACTTGCTCGTAAATAGTTACCAAAGAATCATGCTGTTTTTATGCAGCTACATTTACCATGGGGCCTGCTGCGCAGGGAGAGAGAGTTCAAATAAGGGCAGTGCGAGAGCACCCCTCCCCCAACCTTCTCATTTTGGATCCATTCAGGAAATGAAAGTGCACTCCTCTCCCCAGCATTGTGTGTAGAGCCATGTGGAGAGAACCTGCTGTTTGTGATCTCTTCTTGCATAGCTTATATAGAAACGGAGAGCAGATGCATCAGGAGACTCAAGGCTCTTGAACAAAAGTACATTAGTCCCAAAGGAAACAAAATGGAAAAATCCTTTAAGAATGGAAAGTGTTCTTTGTGCTGAGATACTACTTGTTATCTGCAAGGTGAAAGCACTTTGGAAGAGTTTCACGGCCATTCCCTGCCCAGAGGCCAAGGTAAAGCAGACACACAGGATAAGAGGATTCTGTCTTGTCCTTTGTAGTCTTTGGAGCTTAAACTGCTCCTTTGTGGGACCTAAGCAAAGGGAGAGAATTTGGAACTGGATCTTAAGAAGTGGAATCATTGAAAATGGTGGTGTTTGCTCCAGGCTATGCTTCCCTAACTCAGGGGCACAGGCTCCCTGGGGTTCTGGCCTGGGGTGCCTGATGAGGCACAACAACCTCAGGACAAAGTCAAATCTATTGTAGTGGAACGTTTGTTCTAGTAGAGTCTAGTAACTAGATGGTTAGTATATCAATTAGGAATATGTTCAGCTGCCATTAACAGGAACAGTGGCTTAAACAAAGAGGAGTGTAATTTGCTTACATAATAAGATCTGCAGCATTAGAAAATGGGTGCGTTTGGGAGTTTTTTTCACACTTAGCAGCCACCTTTCAGCCATCTTTGCACATCAGCTTTTGTCCTATTTCTTGCACCCTTAGTGTTGTGATGCAGCTGCCCTATTCCCAGAGGTCAAGGCTCTGGTCAAGGTGGAAAGCAGGGAGCAGGTGACAGGCCCAGTTCAGTCGCCTCACTCTCCTTTTCAAGGAAAGCAAACACTTTCCAGGATCCTCTCCCTAAAGACACCACTTCACTCTCAGCTGCCAGAATTGAACCACATTCATTCCCACTTGCAGGGACAATTACACAACAGTGATCAGAATCACTTTAATTGGCTTTGACTATTTATGATCTTGTATTTGGGGCTTATAACATTGCTATCTTCAACCCAATTCTACTTCCATTGACAAGGAGAAAATACCTATTTGTTAGTCAACTAATAAGGTTAACCAAAGTGAATCACTGAAAATATTTTTAAACTAGAGGCCCAGCGCACATGAAATTGTACACATTTAGAGTCCTTAGGCCTAGCTTGGCCTTCTTTGCATGGCCTCTGCCGCCCTGAAATGCTACATGAAGCTCCCTACCCTGGGATGCTTGGGATGCTCGAGGCCCCTTGACTGCTCTGTGAGGCTCCCCTCCACTCCCATTGCTCAGCGAAGCTTGCTGCCACCCCACGACACTCTCACCACTGGACACTCCACAAAAACTCCCACTACCCCACCACTGCTCCTCGAGTCTCCCTGACCCTGCAACTGCTCCGCTAAACTCTCCTGCCCCCCATGCTTCACAAAACTTGCTGCCACCTGGGTAAGTGCTCCACTAAGCTCACAGCCACTACTGTCACTCAACAGTCCCCAGTCCTGCCCCACCGCCAGCCCCTGCTCATGGTTAGCGGCTTGGTGAGGGAGAGGGAGAACTGAGAGGTGCTCCATGCACTTCATGGTGACTGGTCACCCATTTGGTCATGACACCACCTAGTTCTTTATATATATTAGGATATTAAAACAATAATATATTGCATTAAAAAACTGCAAAATTTGTGTTAAATTTTAAGACAATATCTGAAGACATTGCTTTCTTCAGCATGCACTTCAAGCCTGCCTTAGCATATAAGAACTTCCCCCATCCCTGCCCTCACCCAATTCCATTTCCACAAAGTAATAAGGTGGTCATTGAAAGGTACAATCTGAATATATAGCCTTCTGGCTTAAAACCACTTAATATAATCCCAACAGTGTTGGGATAGAGTCTAACATTCTTATTGTGACTTTGAAAATGCTTTGTGGATTTTCTTTAAAAAAAAAATCAGAATTGCTATAAAGTTATTCAATATACAGAATTTTCCTCTCTTATCTGCATTGTCAGCTATTTTATTTCTACTGCCTAGCATATTGTCTGGCAATGACTATATATTCCATTAATGTCTTGATTTTTGGTTTGTCCCTAGTTTGTTGAAATACTCTTAACCCACTCATTAGCAATACATTCATTTTACATAGGCAATCCTTTCCCTTCCCACGATGTCTGGACATAGATACTAAGCTGGTTTTTCCTTTCTCCACCCACTGATCCTTGGTGGGTCTTGTTACCTACCATCTATCTCAGGCAGCCTGGAATGTGGCAGCAGGAAAGATAGCACCTGGGTGGCCCAAGGGACCACCAGCCTTACTATTGGTATCTCCAGATCCATGTCTAATCCTCCAGAAGGAAGACAAGCAGAGAAAGAGGTCATCTGATTCCCAGATCCTGCCACATGTGAATCTAGAGGTTCCTGTGGACGCCTAGGTGTGTACAGCAGTAAATGCTCTTTCTGTGTAAGCTATTTTGAGTTAAGATTTGGTCATTCACAAATGATTAATGGATATAGGATTTGGGATTGGAAATATAATAGTGGGTTAGCTAGAAGTATTATTTTAATTATTGAGGCCAATGGTAAGAGGAGTTATTCTCACCTGAATGATTGAATATTTTATGATGAGAAAAGAAAGGATAAGCTGCTCAGGGAAAAGAACAAAACCCAAAGGTGTTTACTTTGTCCATATCATAAGCCCCTCTGTCACTTTAGCTTTCCCTAAATTCATGAATTGCCTTTATTTCTGAGATTGAAGCTTCCTTTGGAATGGGTAGAAGAAGACAACTTTCTGAAAGTTATTTTTGTAAATGTCAGTTGGCCAAGACTAGTTCACTGAAAGCCAATTTTCCAAAAGTAAGCTGTAAATTTTAATTTAAATGCAAAGCATATGTATAAATCAAAATTTAGCCAAAAACATCATATAATAAATTAGGATTAAAGGAACACTCCCACATTAAAACAGATTTTAATTCCATAAGATAAACTATATTTTTCTAAATATTGAATTGAATAGCAAGATTGAACATTTCTGTTAAAACTATTAAATATTGTATTAATTTTTATAAAATTATAATGAGCACACTGACAACAACAAATGCTGGCAAAGTTGTGGAACAGCAGGAACTCTCATTTGCTGCTGGTGGGAATGCAAAATGGCACAGTGCTTCAGAAGACAGTTTGGTGGTTTCTTAAAAAGCTAAACATACTCCTACCATATGATCTAGCAATTGTACACCTTAGTATTTTGTTCAAAGGAGTTGAAAACTTATATCTTTTCAGAAATCTGCACACAGATGTTCATAGCCATTTTATTTATAATTGCCCAAACTTGGAAGCAATCAAATGCCCTTTAGTAGGTTAATGAATAAATGTAGCTCATTCTGACAATGAAATATTATTCAATACTAAAAACAAATGAGTTATCAAGCTGTAAAAAGCCACAAAGGAACTTTAAGTGCCTATCACTTGGTTAAAGAAGCAAATCTGAAAAGACTATATACTATATGATTCCAATTAAATGGCATCCTAGAAAAGGTATGACTATAAAGAGAGTAAAAAGACTGGTTTCTGGGGTTGAGGGTAAGAGAGGCATGAAATAGGTGAAGGATAGAGGACTTTTAGGGCATTGAAAATACTCTATAAGATACCATAGTGATTAATACATGCCATTATCTGTTTACCTGTTTTCCTCTTGAGGAACATCTGGGTGGTTCCTGGGATTGGGCTTTTAGGAGTGTATCTGCTGTAAGCATTTATGAACAGGTCTCTTTTGTGGATATGTGATTTTATTTCTCTTGGGCAAGCACCTCCTATATGTTAGCATAATTTTAAAATTCTCTATGCTTGTCTTAAAGTTAATAAGCAAATTCAATTATTTTCATTTAGCTATTTTAAGTGAAGATATTGCTTTCATGACACTTCCTTTTCAAACTCTATCAATTTAGAGCAACATTTAAGGACATACAAGTAAATTAGTAAAATTTACTTGTAAATTTTGTAAAATTAGTTTTGTCAAGGTATAATTAAAGAATTTACATATTTATTAACAGTGGCAAGTAATAAAAAAGATCAGCAAATACTTATCACATACCAACCCAGTGAAAAATAGAGTATGAATAACATCTCTGGGATACACTGAAGTAAAGTTATCTCTACCATGAAAAGCTCTTCAATCTATATGGGGACAACAAATCAATGTGAGTCAATTCAAGACTCAATAATACTGAGCCATCTGGCAACCACCACTAGTACATCAAGAGATCAGAGAGGCTGGATGATGGACAGTGGTTGCCTGGGATGCAGATTATATTTTAAAATGTCATTACTGTAGGAGAGAAGATACTCCAGCTCCTCTTCCTAAAGCAAAGAGAATTTGCTGATCTGTTTGGTCAGAATAAAGCTCAATTTTATGGACCATTTGGACTTGAGGTTGCTACAGGACAAAAAGGTAGATGCATATGCATCTTACTCTCAGTCTATGGAGTTGAATTGATAAGGGGACATGGATTCCTGAGGAGTGGGGTCATCTTTCACCACACATTCTTTGTGCCCTGCAAGAATAACTGCACATCCCTAGATTTGGAGTTGGGGAGATGATGCAGCAAATATGTACTACATTCCCCATGTCCCCATGGCTAAGGTGAATACTCTAACTTGGTCTCTATTCAAGATACTGAATAACAGGTGGTGACTTAGGTAATAACGGATATGGGTGTCTGATGTGCCATCTCTTTTTGCTTTTTTCTATCTCGGGCTCCTCATTTGACAAATTGTGTTTACAGGATAGGATCCAGATTGTTTGCCATAACACAATAATCTGCAACCAAAAATGCACTGTTTAAAGCCTGGAATTAGCTAAGGTACATATTTATAATGAGGAGGGACAATAAGTTAGAGATGTCCCAAAGTACGTAAGGTTTAGTTCCACATTTATTGTCACTACTTGAGACAGAGTTATAAAAATAACAAATAAGGAAAAATAAGTAAAACTTAACCAATTTTATGGAGTATTTGTAGTCCTAGAGTTTGGCAGCAAATTTCAGACTTTTTGCCTATAATTTCTGTCTGCAATTGGCTTTATTATTTCTTAAAGAGAAGATGAGGTGCAGGTAGAAGTAGAGAGAGAAGGAAAGTTAAAGGAATCTTAATAATCATTCTGTTCCTCTTTAAAAAATACATTTTTTATTCATTTCAGAGAGGTCAGATGAGGGAGAGAGAAAAAAAACACATCAATGATAAAAGAATTATTGATCAGCTGCCTCCTGTATGCCCCAAATGGGAAATTGAGCCCTTAACCTGGGCATGCGCCCTGACCTGGAACCCAACCACCACCTCCTGGTTCATAGGTCAACACTCACCCATGGAGGCAAGACATCTGGGCTCCCTTCCCCTTTTAGATTTTCTTCTAATTGAGAAGATCATGTTGTAGCTTCCCCAATAAAAAGTGGTTCCAACAAAACAGCAGGAATAGCACTGTCTCTAGTGAGAAAATTTAAATCTATAAGAAGGCCCTAGCTGGGTAGCGCAGTTGAGTAGAGTGTCATTTGGATACACTGCAATTGTAGTTCCATCTCTGGTCAGGGCAACTACAAAAACAATTCATGAATGCATGAATAAATGGGACAACAAACTGATGTTTCTTTCTTTCTCTTTCTCATCAATAAGTTAAAAATATAAAGTAAATCTAAGAGAAAAGATGGCAAATATCTTTTACTTCTACTTGAAATTCAGTTCACTGATAGGAGGCTTAAGGTGGTAGGATCAATGTGGCCTAAGGTGATAGATCAATGTGGGCTCCCGAGAAAAAGCACTGCAATTGCTTAGCGATGTCTGCCACTGGTGAAAGAGTAGTGGACAGTGGCTGCAACAGAACCCTTTTATTCAAAGGTCTCACACTGTAATGGGTAAAAACTTGCGGGAAATTAGCAATACAAGTGGCTTACTCTTTTTCAGCCTATTAATATCATCCAGAATCTTATAAACCAAATATTGTCATTTTTTCCCCAAGGTTCTGCTTCTGTGTTGCTTCAGCTCTTAGAAGTAACCTGAGCAAAGTAAACAGGAAGGGAGGACTCCAGAAAAGTTTTGACCAAAATACAAAATTTAGTTGCCTTCTTTTATGATCATTTCCTTACAAAGGCCATGGGTCATACCCCATGGTTCTTTCTGCAGAACCGTGGAGAATTGCCAGTAATCGGAACAATTTACATTTAATGTCACTGTAACAGAAGCAGCTTTATTGTATTATAGGGGGATGATTAATATGTGATGGGGATTTAAGATCACATTGCAAGAGTAGACCTCTTGTCTGCTCTGTCATTTTGCTGATTATAAAGACATGCAAATTGTATAAACAGAAAAATAATTTTCTTTTATGCTAATTTTAACTAAGCCCACCTGTGCATTAATGCATTTTCAATTAACTGTGAAAGGTGATTATAATAGGTTCACTAAGGTAAATTCCTGCCTTCTCAGTCCACCCCTTCTGACATCAAATAAGGTTTATTATATTCTTATTTCAACCTTGGTTTTAGTCCAAATCTTTAAAAAAATATCACTTGAGGATATGCTTTTATTGACTTTTTGAGAGAGAGCTGGAGGGAAATATCGTTGTGAGAGGGAAACATTGACTGGTTGCATCCTGTTCGCACACCCACCTTTGGTGCTCAGGATGATACTTCAAACAACTGAGCCATCTGGCCAGGGCTAATACCATTTTCTTTTCATTTTAAAAAATTGTTCTTTTTAATTCCTGAAAAGATTACATTTTTTAAGCAAATACTATGCATGAGCTATAGAAATTTAGGAGATGTTGTGACAATTTGGGTAGAGACTGGGTTTGTCTTCTCTGAGAGCTGAACAAATGAAAGCCAAGTTCTTGGCTTTTTGAATATTGTAATATTTTTGTTTTCTAGAATTGTGCCTGTTTGCCAAGAATCTTTCATCTTTTTAGTTGTATATAATATCAGTATCCTTCTTAGCCTCTGTCATAGGCCAAATCCCGATGCAATTAGGATAAACCAGCTTTCTATTTATTTCCACTGGTGCAAGAATAGAAAATATCATCTCCAATGCCAGCTTCAAGCAATTGGTGATGGTTTCCTGGAGCCCCCTGTAACCAAGTCCAGTTCATTGGAAAGATGACTGAGATCAATTAATTATGTCTTCTATGGGCAAGGAACAAACATTGATGACTTGTAGGAGGGTTACCATCCTTTAATTGAATGTGCAGTCTCCTATTAGGCCATAAGCCTCGGAGGGCAAAAACTTTATGCAACTTCTTCTGTGGCCTCAGTCCCAGGCACACAGTGGCTGTTTCACCTAATAGTTAAAGGGACCTTGGGTCTGAAGTCAGACTGTCTGGGTTTCATGGCCATCTCTGTCACTTCCTAGCTGAGTGACCTTGGCAAGATTTTAACCTAACTTGCTTCAATGTCCTCTTTCACAGAAAGGTTATACAATGAGTTCTAAATTCATAGGGTTATAAGGAGAGTAAAATGAGATAATAAAATAATAATAGCACATATGTAGAGCTAAGCATAGTGTCTGGTAAATAATAGGCGCTCAAGTAATGCATGCCTGAATTAATAAAGAAAGGGAGAATGTTAATGTATCGTTAGCTCAATATTCTTTTTTTTTCAAATATATTTTTAGTGATTTCAGAGAGGAAGGGAGAGAGAGAGAGAGAGAGAGAGAGAGAGAGAGAGATAAAAACATCAATGATGGGAGAGAATCATTGATTGGCTGCCTCCTGCACACCCCCTACTGGGGACTGAGCCTGCAACCCAGCCATGTTTCCTTGGCTGGAATTGAACCTGGGACCTTTCAGTCTGCAGGTTGATGCTCTATCTACTGAGCCAAAACAGCTAGGGCCATTTTTTTTTTTAATTTAGAGCAAAGACATGGAGGGAAAGATAAAAATAGTCTACAATTCAAAAATCCTAAATTGCTGAGATTTGGGTCATAGCCTTATTATTCAGGTTGTTAGTAGATGTGAGGTCACTTCAGAGTTTGGACCAATAACCATAAAAGGAAGAGATGCCAAAGGAGCTAGGAATAAAAACTGGCTTCCCTGGGGAAAATGTTTTCCATGATCATGACTGTCTTTGATCCTTGGTGCTTATGCCCAGATCTGATACCATTGTGATGCAAGTTTGTTCTTTTCCTCTTTGCCAGCAGTGAAACAGGACAAGCATGCCAGTGAGGGCTTAAACTGCAGCTTCAGGGATTGTCACTACTGCCTCCTCTCCCCCGTAGCTTGCCAAATCCCTTTCACCCATAGACCCTGCTTCGTGCCACGCACCGAGCCTGTATTTTATGTACATCATCTTGATTCTCTCTGCAAACCTGTGAAGTGTGATGGTTATCTTCCCTTTATGAATTGGGAAACTGAGGCCCAAGAGGAGAAGCCATGTCCCTCATTCAAGTACCTATATTTGCCAAGTTCCAAGTGGCCGATGCTTCCTGCCACAAACACTACAAAGCAGCTGGTAGTCAGAGCTCCTGGCAGTCAAAATGGGGCCCCAAAATAGTTCTGTGATCCCCTGAGACTTCTTGGCCGCATTGTTGAACACAGACAGCCCCTTCCTGGTTAAAATTTCCTATGCATTCATCTCTTCCCCTGAAATAGGGATTAAATGGGTTCAGTGACATTTTAAATCAAGTTATGAACATTTGAGTGCAGAACAGTTTTTAGAAACTGAGTTCTGTGGTTCAGCGTTGGACATATATCAATGTGTTGCACACTATAAAGTGCATCAGAATCACCTGAGGATCTTACTAAGAGCTCATTGATTCCAGAGGAGGTGGGGCCTAGACTTTCCTGCATTTTCCAAAAAGGTTCCGGGGATGTTGATCCTGGTGAACAGGGACCACACAGAGTGTCAAGGCCTTAAGTGAGGCTGCCCCAAGGGGCTTTCCACCACTGCCTTGTACCAGAATAATTGCTGAAGTGAAAAGTCTGTGTCAGGGTTTGAGGAGAGACCAGAGAGATCTGCCTGTTTAACAAGCTTCCAGGTGGGCTGTGACATTAACAAAGCAATGTTTTGCAAACTTGCTACATCATTGGAATCACTTGTTGGTTAAAATCTGCAGATTCCCAGGCTCCTGAAGATTATGTTTTAAGGATAAGGTTTTTCTCCTGTTGACCCTCACAGCAGCCCAGTCTTCAGAGAGATGCAGCATTTTGTCCAGAATCACAACAGTGAAGAGGAATGTTGAGCATTTGTGCAGACTAATGAAGAAGAAAGGGGGAAGAAATAGTGCCTGTGGCTGTCCTAGAAGGCTCAGTCCCTGGGCCTGCTTTGGAAAGCTGGCTCACCTCTGGGGAGACTGCAGTGGCTCTCTGCCTGGTGCCTCGGCCTCAGGAAGACAGGAGGCAGCCCTCCCTTCATTTCAGACAGGTGAGTTGAGGTGTGAGCTCCAGAAGGGACAGCCACATGGATTCCTAACTGGCAGGACAGGGATCACAAGTTTCTAGAATTTCTAGTGTTTGTCATTCTGGTTACCCTGGCCTTGGGTCTTTATTGGCTAAAACAAACAAATGAAAAATCTGCATCAATCATGTCAGTGGAGGTAATGTTTTCAAAGTATAACTTTTGCAGTAACCCTCTAGACTTCTGTATCAGGTTCTGTTGTCACTTACAATTGCATTTTCTAGTTTTTCACAAATGCACATCTCTCTCTCTCTCTCTCTCTCTCTCTCTCTCTCTCTCACACACACACACACACACACACACACACACACACACACACATTTTTCTAATGTTGGTATGAATGTTATTTCAGAGAAGAGTTCACGTTTCAAACGAACTCTGATAGAGAGAAGTTATTGGGAGACAGATTTTGGTGGAAAGACTAAATGGTAATGATTAAAAATACCAACATGAGGATAAATTAGACCAGAGAGAGCAGAAATACTTCATCTTTTATGCTAACCCAGTCAATTACCAGCCACCTTGAGAACCGTGTGGAAAGGATTCTGAGCTGATGAGTGGACCACAGAAAAGAGTGCTGTGATTGTTGAATGATGTCTGTCCTGGGCTCTTGTGACACATTTCCTAGGTTAGACTCATTAAAAAATAACATATATACGACAGATGTTTTTATTGTGAAGGTGGCTAGTAGAATGAAAATGCAAAGCTCTGTTGAGGAATGTCTAGTCCTTTGCTGTTAAGTTCTCCCAATCGTGTAAGGTAGACATGAAAAAAACTTATTTTTGTAAAAATCCAGATAGTAAATATTTCAGGCACTTGCAGCCGTATGATTTCTGTTGCAACTACTTAACTCACTTTGTCGAAAGAAAGCAGCTGTCGACAATATGATGTAGATAAATAATGGGCATGGCTCTGCTCCGATAAAACTTGATGCACAAAAGCTAGTGGCAGGCCAGCAATGGCCCAGGCACCACTGTCTGCTGACTCTGTTGTAAAGGGTTTTCAGGAAATTGCTATTACCATATGGACAGGTTGACTCTGGGATTAGGGAGGTGAGGGATTTGATGCTAGGGGCTCATTCTGCGGAGAGCTGCTCAGCCTCACATTTGCCTCCAGTGCTGGATACATCACCACAGAGGATTTACAGCACATCATGAGAATCGCCCGGGTTTTCTAGGTCAGGCACACTGTAAAAAGGCAGTAGTGGGCAGAACTGTTCTGTCCTTTGGCTCTGCTGGTGGAGATTTTTCAACAAATATCAGTGGTATCTATCTGCTGGGTACGGAGTGAAAATAGTAAATGGTGTAATAGACAAATATCTCATTCACTTTTTAAATAATTCAGCTTGTCAGTCAACATAGTTTCTTTATTATTGATTTTTCTGTCTATAGCACTTTGTTTTGAGTCTGAACGTTTGCAAATTTACAAAACAGAATGAAGTCCCTATTATTTACATTTGTGTGTGTGTGTGTGTGTATGTGTGTGTGTTTCAGTTTGTTTTGGTGGCTTTATTCCCTAAGGCAGTTTAGAACTATTGTGTTTAAAGTGTTTTGGGGGATGGGATGTGGAAGAAGGTTTGATGACTCTGGTGGCTATGATTATTGCTTACAAAGATCTTAAAATTGACTTCAAATGAATAATTTTAAATCAACTTTAAAAAAAGGACCTTGACCCTGCTGGTGTGGCTTAGTGGTTGAACATTAACCCATGAATTAAGATGTCTCCAGTTTGATTCCTGGTCAGGGCACATGCCCTGGTTGTGGGCTTTATCCCTAGTAGGGGATGTGCAGGAGGCAGCTGATCCATGATATTTCTTCTCATAGATGTTTCCTCTCTCTATCCCTCTACCCTCCTCTCTCTCAAAATCGATAAAAACATTAAAAAGACCTGGGCAGCTGTCTTTTGTGTATTGGATAAGATAAAAATTGTTTCAGAGTTGTTTTCTGATTGTACTCTGATGAATATGCACATGATTCTGGGGGAATGGGTATTGATATGCCTGAGGATTTGGTGAGGAGGGACTGGTCATTCCTGCTTTGTTATTAACACTCCAGATAAAACTTGTGTTGTCATGCTGAGGGCTCTAGTGAGATGACAGTTATGGAGTTTAAGGAATGCAGTAGGACAAACACAGGAGAATTCTATCACACACACTTTTCCAGAGGGAGAAAGGATAAATGAGATCATGCTTCTTGGCTGGTCTTATTCCTCATTCTACACAGAACTCAGGGTCCCCTCTACAGTACACAAATGGCTTTACACTTGCCATTTTAGATCCACAGCACCATGGCACATACAAAGGGATCCAGCTTGTCAGGTAATGTCTATGCCCTGTATTCTGTCTATCCTGACTCTTCCAGCTTATTCTTCCAGCCTCGTCTCACCCTACACCTCCCACAGACTCACCTTACTATGGTCAAGCTACTGTATTTGTCTAACTTGCTCATCCCAAAGGATGATCCAGATCTTTATACAAATCAATTCCCTAGTTTCCATTATCTTCATTCAGGGACTACACCCAATGTCAAGGCCTTAAGTGAGGTTGCCCCAAAGGGCTTTCTGCCACTTTCATGTACCAGAATAATATGCTAAAATGAAAAATCTGAGTCAGGATCTGTGCCTGTTTAACATAGATGGGCTGTGACATTAACAAAGCGGTGCTTTGCCAACTTGCCACATCATTGGAATCATTTGTTGGTTAAAATCCGCAGACTCCCAGAGAGAGAAAGGATGAATGAGATATTGCTTCTTGGCTGGTCTTATTCCCCATTCCTACCTTCAAACCTATGCATGAGATTCTGGCATTCAGGTATCCTTGCAAAGTTCTAAGTCTCTTTTCTTTGACTTATGCAAAATTCAGATTTAACATCAATTTTAGAGCTAGAGGGAAAACTATTTGTATTCTTAAATTTGACATATTCCTATGTATTCTTAATTTTATGAAGTCTAAATATTATCAAAATCTTTTCTTTTGGGCAGTACAGAGACCTTAGGATGTTTAAATTCTTATCATCTCTGCAAGGCTTATGTACTAATACTAGAGGCCTGATGCACAAAATTCATGCAAGGATAGGCCTTCCTTTCCCCAGCTGCCAGCACCAGCTTCCCTCTGGCACCTTTGCAGCCTCCAGCCCCGGCTTCATCTAGAAGGATGTCTGGTCTAATTAGCATATTATGCTTTTATTATTATAGCCTGTTCAGTATTTGAATTTTGCCTTCCTTTTATAAAATCTCAAATCACTATCATTAATTTACATTGTTAGTGCTTGCTTAGATTCACCCACCTATTTGTAGGTTTACCTTGCTCTTTCATTATTTGTATTTCTGAACTTCCTGATAAATCTCTTCCAAAAAGTATTTAAAAGTTCCTTTAAAAAAGATTTATTGTAGTGAACTGTGTTTTGGTTTATCTTAAAATAGCATTTGATCTTTCTTTTTTGAGAGGTATTTTTGCTGGAGATATCATTTTAATTGAGTCCTCTTTTTTCCTGAGACCTTTAGATGTATTATTCTACTGTATCTGGCTTCCATTTTTGCTGAAGTGAAGTCTTCTGTTGTTTTAATTATTACATTTTCTAGGTGATTTTTGTTTTCTCTAGCTGCTTTCTTTTTTTCTTAGTGTTCTGTAGTTTTGCTACAAAATGTTTAGCTATGGATTTGTTACTAATTTTTCGCAGAATTTCTTGGCCTTTTTGAATCTGCAAATCCATGTGTTGTTTTTTTCTGAATTGTCAGAATTCAGAATGCTCAGCATTATCAGTCTTTCTTGGTGAATGACCATGTTTAGTTGAAAGAAAAATGTAATCTTCCAAGTGAGAAATGTTTTCTCATATCAATGAGATCATGTTGGTTAATAGTGTTGTTTAACTCTTGTACATTACTGCTGAAATTTTTGTCTACTTTGTCTATCAATCATTTAGTGAGAAATGCTAATCTGATCTGTACTATATTTGTAGATGTCTCTATTGCTCCCTTTAGCTCAGTGGTTCTCAACTTTCCTAACTCTTTAATACAGTTCCTCATGTTGTGGTGACCCCCAACCATAAAATTATTTTTGTTGCTACTTCATAACTGTAATTTTGCTACTGTTATGAATTGTAATGTAAATATCTGATATGCAGGGTGTATTTTCATTGTTACAAATTGAACATAATTAAAGCATAGTGATTAATCACAAAACAATATGTAATTATATATTGTAAAATATTTATTTCTAATTACAAATAAATGAAATTTTATCTTGAATCATGGTGTAGCATGGGCAACAGTTTTCATATAACAACAGTAAACTACATTGCTACATTTTGCTACACCAAGGAGCAGTGTATTGGTTCCTAAGACTGTGGGAATTAGGTGTTTTCCAATAGTCCTAGGCAACCCCTATGAAAGAGTCAAAACCCCCAAAGGGGTCGCAACCCACAGGTTGAGAACCACTGATTTAGCTGTTAGGTGTTGATGTACTCTGAAATTCTGCTATTAGATGCAAATATACTTAAACTTTTTATGTCATTTTCATAAATTGTCCTTTTTTGTTATTATAAAAATCCTTGCTTTTAATCTGGAAATAAACCTCAACCCAAATTCTGTTGATTTCTTATATAGGTAATTCAGCTTTTTCATCATTAGTGTTTTCATAGTATAGCTTTTCTACACATCTATTTTAACCTTTATGTGCCTTTATATTCACAGTGCATTGCTGGTAGACAGCATGTTGTTGGACTTGATATTGATTGTGGTAACATATCTCTACCATGTAGAGTTGGCCCAATAGGTGCAACCAGTTTACCAGTTTGATACAATCTCTTTATTTTGGTGATTAGGAAACTGAGATTTGGAGAGAAAATGTGAGTTGGCCAAGAAGATACATCTAGTAGTTTCTGATATGAGCTTAGTTTAGGTACCTGATACTAAGTTATTTCTCTGTGACACAGACTTTGTCTCCTCATTTGCACTGAAATTGAGGGACTCACAGATATCCTCTTTAAGTTTGATTTCCAAAGAAATGTTTCAATTAAAGGGAGATAGGATGAGAGCTATAGTTCTGGATTAGTTCGAAGCCTTTGACTTTGCCTGCTTCTGTGACTTGCTCAAAATAAGTACTTATATGCTTATATGCATAACCTATGGTCACAGACAATAGTGTAGTGAAGGCCTGGGGTGGGGGGCAGGGACAGGCTAGAAGGGGACATTGGGGAAACAGAACAGACATATATAATACTTTCAACTATAAAGATTTTAAAAAATATATCTAGTCCTTGGTGTCAAGCAATTCTTCTTACCTTCAAAGATTTTAGACAACTTCAAAACATTTGTAGGATAGAATTAGGTGGTTCAAAGCCAAGTGTTTTCTTAAAGGGGGGCGTGTGTGTGGGGAGCTCATCCAATTGATGTGCATACTTGGCCTTTGAACTCTTTGATGCCCATTGTGAGATTGTAGGTTCTTTTGATTCTAGCCTCTCCAAACTGATAGGACTGCAATAATTTCCCTTGAAGCCTCCATTCCTCATCACATCCACTTAAAATAATGAAACACTATAAAATATTTCCCCAAACATGAGTGAATCTGCCATTTTGTTTGGTTTCAAAAGAAGAAAAGGTGATGGGATGAAAAAAAATTTTTTTTTCTCTTTTGTAAAGTTGGAATTATAGAACTATTTAAAATTCAAAGAAAGCTCTTTTTTGTATTTTATTTATACACATACCATACCTGAGCTACCAATGAGTATCATTAGCTATGCATACACATAGGTTTCAATTGATAATGGAAAGAACTCAATCCTAGGATGAGAGATACCTGATTTCTAGCTTTGTCTTTGATTGCTAACCAGCCATTTGGCCTCAGGCAAGTAACCTAACTTTTCGGGATCACAGTATCCACATCTGTTAGTACAATGTTTTGGGTTTACAGTCTCTGAGATTTCTACCTCAGCTGTATTCCAATTCTATTTAAAGATTCACATATTCTTGCATAATAATTTCTGTTCAATCTATAAATAACTGCACATTTTGTCCAAGCTAAAATTATGAATTTTTCAGAATCTCTTCTATTATTTTTATTCCTTCGTGTGTAGTAAGTTTTTTCCCTAAATTGAACATATTGCTTTCATGATTTCATGCAATCCCTCAACTACCTTTGTTTTAGGAATTGGTGTGTGTGTGTGTGTGTGTGTGTGTGTGTGTGTGTGTGTGGTTACATACAGATTGGTCTTCATGATATTCAGAAAATATAATGATTGCCTGTGTTCTTTGTTGTGTCATTGATCTTTGCAAATCAAGTTGACAGTGTTGCCAAATTGTCAAGTTGACAGTGTTACCCAATTGTCTGCATTGTGTGAGAATTGGGGGGCAAGTGCCACATATAGAATCTACTGATGGGAACATTGGACATGGGATCCCACAGGACATGGGATCTGCTAAGGAAAATATGCCATGTGAATTGAAACAACGACTTTACTTATTATTAGGAAGGGCAATCATGGTGGTAAATGTGGATTTTGAAGTGAACTTTCATTGAAATTTGACTTGTAACAGTTTTAGGTGGAGAAATAGAGATATGGTAAACTTACTGAGCAATGACGTTTTTATATGAATGTAGTAGTAACAAAATCTAATTTTGCATGAGTGCTATAATGTTAAGTGATTTAATGGATCATAAGGAACAGCTCATGTCTGGTGGATAGTCAGTGCTCAAATCCTTTCATTTTATCCCTTAAAAAGTCACCTATGACTCTGGTCATCAATGATGATGATTAAAAAAGTCTTCTCTTTCTTTTTACATATGGTTTGCAGCTTTAGATGGTCAGGTTTCCTCTCCTGAAATGGTATCATACTATTCAAAAAGTATAAAAGAGAGAAATCTGCTTGGAATTCACTAAATCCTGAGAATTTGGAGGCTACATTGGGAATGATACAAATTTTAACTGTAGAAAAATAACTCATCATCACAGGAATGAAAATTGATCAGGTGACTCTTATCTCCATGTCTCCTGGACCACCCGCTCTGTCTCTCCTTCTCTTTGAGACTGCTCTGTTCTCTTTGAAATCTGAGTCAGACACAATCTCATTTCCTTCTTAGCACACATTCTACTCTTGACATCTATGACACATCTTTCTTGTTTTCTCCACCTTACCAACATCATAGTTTTAGTATTTTTGGCTGCATTCCTTCCTTCTGACAGACTTGTGAATGTTGCTTTGTCCTACAGGCTTGAGTGTTCTTATTATTATTCTCTGAACACAGTTTCCTTAGAAGATTTGATCTAGTATTTTGCTCATTGCCTTTCAAACTGTTTTCTGCACTCCCTTTTCCCTGAGGGACAGATAACCTCCTATTTGATATTTGTAATTTGAAGGTCTAACAGGCCCCTCAAATTTAACCAGGCAAAATAGAATGCTTGGTCCCACAAGCCTAGTTCTCCTGTGAAATATTTCAGCACACCAATTTTCTCAAGGCAAATACCTAAGAACCACCCTTATCATCCTTTCTTTTTTCCTCTCCTCATAATCTACATATAACTCACCAGCAACTCTTGTCCTGATGCAAAAATATAATTTGAAGCCTTTTATTCTTTTCTATCTCTGCAATAGTCACCCATATGGACAAAATTATCATTATCCATCACCTAGGTTTTTACTAGGAGCTCCTAATTTGTCTCCATAATTCTATTCTTGTTCCTTTAGCAACTTGTTCTCCACGCTTCCCTTACCAGAGTGATAGTTTAAGAATAAATCTTATCCTTAAGGTGCTTATAATTCTTCAGTTGCCTCCTATTGCATTGAGAAAAATAACTTAAATTTCTAATATTACCAAACAAGGACCATCCTGATAGGATTTCTCCTGACTTCTGAAACCTACAATAAATGGTCCCTCTTCTTTCCTCATTATAATATTCTGGTCCCACTGTAGGCTTCCATTGCATTCTCCCTCTCTCCTTTCTTTTTTATAAGCCATGCTCTTCAAAGCATCAGAACATTTGTACTTGATAAGGTCCCTGCCTTGAACGTTGGCTTCAATCATCTTCACAGAGTTGTTTTCTTATACCATATTTGTGGCACGGTGCATGGAATTCATGCACATTAAAAGGGAATTAATTAGAGGAAATATTTTAATATTGCTATTTGCCCTTTCTTTATAATAGAAGTGTCCAGCCAGCCCCACCCCCATCAAGCCCTGCAGGGCTGAGGATGCAGCCTCACATTCCAGTGCTGGGGCCCCGGGGGTGTGGCTTTAGGACCCAGGATCCTGGCCTGTGCTATGCAGCCTTACCCAGACCCACCATATTGGAAGACCCCAGACCCATCTCGCCGCAGAACCCATCAATGCAACTCCTGGTGACCAGTCGTTTGGTCGTTACGGATTAAAATAAAGTCATGCATTTAAGCATGCACATTCATTGTCAATGCCTGATTTGTCTATGTACTCTAAGTTGCAAAATAAGAAAGATCTTCAGCCAGATAGCATCATAATGCCACATACAGTTGTCTCTACTCAGTATGCTCCATTTGAATGGATTAAATGTATGTGACTCACATGAAAGGCACTGCTGCTTGCTATTAATAGAGGAAGCATTAGCTCATTATTTAACGCCATAAAGTGGTTTAAATGGCATATACTGAGTTGAGGAACAGAAGGAAAAACAACAACAACAAAAGACAATGTTCAGTACGGTGGATGGAAGAATCCTCTCCTTTTTCCTTTTTTTTTTTTTTTTTCTGCTTTTCCCATGAACCTATTTGCGTTTTGCCTCAAATTCAACACAGAAGACAAAATCAGATGCTGTAATCTGCATTTTATAGTGCCATTTGAGTACAAAGAGGCATTTTTCAATCTTTACCTTTCCCCTTCCTCCCCCCTCCCTTTTTGTTTAAATCAGTGCAGCTCAAACTTGCTCCCAACATTCCAGGAGCTTGGCCAACATGGCTGAGCAGACACACCTTTGCTAGGTGCTGTCAGGCTTCAGGGCTGGGGCAGGGAACATGCTAGGTGTTGCTGGAAATGAATCAGTTCTCCTCTCTACACAGCAGGAGTCTTTTCATTATAAAATGCAAAGTAGCAGCCATTTTCCATTACCCGTATCCCCAGCCCTCCTCTCCAGGGGGAATAGGAAGGGCTAAGACTGTGGTCAGCAAACTTCGGCTCAAGAACCACATGCAGCTCGGGAGCCATGGTTTGCCACTCTGTTGACTAATAAGTTTGCCGACCACTGGACTAGACTAAATGTTACCATGTAATTGGAAGCTGTGAGGATTAGGCAATTGTGGCATATTGTGTGCAAAGAGGTAAAGGATAGTATATGACAGTGGTCGGCAAACTCATTAGTCAACAGAGTGGCAAACCACATGTGGCTCTCAAGCTGTTGTTTGCCGACCACTGGACTAGGAAGCTATTTACTCTCGCCTCTTTGATTTCTCTTAGTTAACTGAGCTCAGTGACAGCTGCTTCTCTGAGAGCAATGCCAGCTGGCTAAGGGCTAGCTGTACCTGGAAGGCAAGCGACAGAGCTGACCAGGGGCTTTGATCAAACCCGAGTGTGTGGGTAATGGCAACCTCGGCAGGCGGGCTGCTCCCGAAGACTCTAGGTACCTCCCAGCTCTACACCCCAGCTCCCTGCTCTTCCCCTTTCATCCATAGGTGCCACTGGCATGGTATGCCCCAAGGCTTGGTGTGTAGACACCTGGGTTGCAGACTCAAGATGCTCTGTCTGCTTCTGGCACTTTGAGCCATAAGAGCTAGCAGGGACCTTTCCACGCAGTCTTGGTCTTTGGTCACTGCAGAGGTTTTCTGGACTCTCCAGGCCAGGGACAGCCAGGACCTTTGCCTCTGACAAATGCCGTGCCGGTAGCCTGCCTGGGGTACCTCCAGCCCCAGGAAAGCATCGGGCATGGCTGGCCTGGGTAAGGGGCTGTGTGTGAGGGGGCAGTTGGCTACCTGCCTCACCCTTAAATGGGGTGGGAGAGGATCATCAGGGGTGAGACTGGGGAGGGGCTGGGCAGGGCAGCCATCTTGTGATGGCATTATGGCATGAGGGTCAATTTGCATATTACCTCTTTATTATATAGAATGAAACTATTCCAGAAAACCTGAACACTGAAAGGATGATCTAAATTTAAGGGTAAACTAAAAAAAGATAAAATGTTTATCCAAAGGTGTGGTCTGAGGGCATAAGTGCATAAAAGAAACTATTCTCACATTATTTTTAATATTTTTACTTTGAAACAGGTAAATTTAAAAATAGAATTATGTCAGTGACAAATGTAATTCCTAAAATTAAAAGCAAGAAGCTGCTAATAATAAACAGTGGGGGAGAAAGGGGAGAAAGCAATTACTGTATAAGGATCTCCACTTCCAGAGATGATGGGATAAGGACAGATGCACCATTCTTCTTTAAATAACAAGACAGTAGCCGAGACCGGTTTGGCTCAGTGGATAGAGCATCGGCTTGCGGACTGAAGGGTCTGAGGTTCGATTCTGGTCAAGGGCACGTACAGGAATCCCCAGTGGGGGGCGTGCAGGAGGCAGATGATAGATGTCTCTCTCTCATGGACGTTTCTAACTCTCTATCCTTTTCCCTTCCTCTCTGTAAAAATCAATAAAATATATTTTTAAAAAAGCTAAATAACAAGACAACAGAAAATATGAAACAACTTGTCTCCTTATTATACAATGCAGGACTGTGCTGTTGTTTTTTGGCCTTCCTGAATTCCAACCCCTGTGCTGTTGTTTGGATACTGTATCCAAACAACAGTATCCAAACAACAGCACAGGAGTTGGAATTTGGGAAGGCCAAAAAAGCAAGAATTTGTGAGGCCAGAGCACCCAACAAGAGGATGCTAAACAGAAAGCTCTGGTGATTTGCAGAAGCATCTCCTCTGGTCTTTGGCTGAGTTCTGGTCTTTGAGTGCATGAGAGGAAACTACCTGAGACCAAGGAGAGAACCCTGGAAAGTTGATGACTATCAGAGCGCCTTCTCAGCAGGGAGTATTTTCTGTCATAAGGACCAATCCATGGGGCATTGGTTTGAATCTTCAGAAGGTTACATACAACCTTAATAGATGGAATAAATTAGCCCTGGGCTAAATGCTGATTCAGACCTTCCCTAACAAAGCTTAAAGACAGGCCTTAATATATTAAACTGATTCAAAGTAACTTAACTAAGTGCTGGAAAATAGTCCAATAATATTTAAATGAATAAACCTAAGTCCAACAACTAATATAAAATATCTAATATTCAGCATCCAATAAAAAATACCAAGCATTCAAAATAATAAGAAAATATAACCTATAACAATGGGACAAAGTACTCAATGAAAATATACCCAGATACTAAAGAGATGAAAAATTTAGTGGAAATATCTACTAGAAAATATGTCCCATATGTTCAAGAAAGTAGGAAGAAAAACATGAAAATTATAAGGAGAGAAATGGAAGATATAAATAAGTTGTAAAGTTAAATACATACTTATCACACGATTCACCATTTCTACTCTTAACCCAAAAGAAATAAATCTTAAGTTCACATGAAAATTTGTACTCAAATGTTTATAGTAATTTTATTTTTTAATTGTTAGAGAGAGACAGTAAGAGAGAGAGAGAGAGGCAAAGAGAGAAACATCAATTTGTTGTTCCACTTATTTATGTGTTCATTGGTTGATTTTTGTATGCGTCCTGACCAGGGATTAAATCTGAATCCTTGGCATATCCAGGACATTGCTCTAAGCAACTGAGATATATAGCCAGAGCATATAGTAGTTTTATTTTAAAATCTACAATCTTGGAACAATGGAAATATTAATCTATTGATACATAAATACACTCTGGCACATTTATTCAATGGCATATACTCAGAAAGAATATGCAATGGAATACTAATGCATGCAACAATATAGACAAAAACTATAGGGACAGAAGAAAATCATTAGTTCCTAGGAGGTGGAGTTAGGAGAGGAGTTGGCCACAAAAGAGCACAAAGGGATTTACTATGATTGTAGCTTTCTATATGTTGATTTTTATGATGATTCAATGAATATGCATTTGTCAAATATGAGATTCCCAAAACAGTGAATTTTAATATATGTAAATTATATATTACTAAATACAATTTTCAAAAATGCTGAAATTATCAAGTGTTGGCAAAAAATATGATGCAACTGGCACTCTTACTCATTCTTGTTGGCAGAGTGGAATTGTATAGCTACTTAGGGTCAAAGGGAATTTCTTAAAAAGTTGCACAGAACCTTACTGTACAAACCAATAATCCCATACATATATATTTATCCAACTGATAGAAGACAAATAGTCACACAAAAACACTTATATGTAAGCCTTCATAACAGCTTTATGCCTAACAGCAAAGCAAACCAACAAACCACAAAGCAAAAAAGCAAACAAAAATAGAAAACCCCAGATGCCCATTGATGAATGGATAAACAAGTTGATATATCCATATATCAGGAATACTACTCATTAATAAAGATAAAACATATTGTAAAATTTTATGTATGTAAATTTCAAGGGGGAAAAAGAGCTAATCTATAGAACCTGACAGCAAATCAAAAGATCAGAATGAAGGAAATGTGCCTGCAAAGGAACATGGATGGCCTTGGCAGGATAGAATTGTTCTGTGTTTGATTGTGATGATTTCAGATGTGGATTTATTTGTTAAAAACCCATCAAATGTGTAAACTTCAAATGGGCTTGTTTTATGAATTCAAATTATGTCTCATTGATATTGATTTAGAAAACATAAGTAATTAGAGCTAACTGTGTAAAAGCCACAAAAAGAAAATGATTTCTAGATGACTTCAGAATAGATTACTTTGACCACATATCATTAGTGGAATATTTTTAAAGGTCTCTAAAGTTGAAAGTAAACTAGGACATATGAACAAAGGAATCTAAGTATATATAAAATTGATAACGTATTTAAAGTGACATAATAGTGACAGTATCCTTAGTGAGATATACTCTAAAGGCAAAATAACTGCAAAACAATTTTAATCAGCAAAGTAGTTTTGTTTTTAACAATAGTGTTGGTTTTGTATCTTAAAAGCATTTTATTTAAATGAGAGGGTAAAGTAATCAAATGTGTTACTATAATTTGAAACCATGACTTCCAATGCAAGAGATAAGTACAACTATAAAATTTTTAAAATGTAAACATTTAGGGCTTAATTTGACTTGTCTCAGTATATATTAATAACTTTTTTGAAAATTTACCTTTATTGTTGAAAGTAATACAGATGTTCCCTCCCCCCACAGTGACCCACCCCTCCCAGGCCTTCACCAAACTGTTGTCTGTGTCCATGGGCTATACATATATGAATATAGTTCCCAGGTTAATATCTTACCACCCCTCTCCCCTCCCTTCCCTGCTTTCCCTCTGAGACATGCTTCTATATCTCTGGATCTATTTTGTTCATCAGTTTATTTTGTTCTTTAGATTTCACATATGAGTGAAATCATATGATACTTGTCTTTTTCAGACTGGCTTATTTTTTCTTAGCACAATACTCTCCAGGTCCCTCCATGCTATCTTAAAGGGTAAGAGATACTTTTTTATAGCTGTATAGTATTCCATGGTGTAGATGTAACATAGGGTTTTTTTTAAATCCATTCATCACACAGAAAGCCAAGAGACATATAAAAAAGTTCTCAGTCACTAATTATCAGAGATGCAAATTAAAAGGACGATGAGGTATTACCTCAGAATGGCTATCATCAACAAATCAACAAATGACAAGTGCTAGGGAGGAGAAAAGGGAACCTTATTATACTGCTGGTGGTAATGCAGACTGGTGTAGCTACTATGGAAAACAGTATGGAGGTTCCTTAAAAAATTAAAAATGGAGCTGCCACTTGAGCCAGTGATCCCACTTCTAAGAATATATCCTAAGAAACCCCACACACCAATCAGAAAGAATGTATGCACCTCTATGTTCATAGCAGCACAATTATAGTAGCTAAGATTTGAAATTAGCCCAAGTGCCCAACACTAGATGAGTGTACTTATAATTTTTAAAAGATAATTGTGTCAAGTCATTTTCCATTAATAAAAGAGAGCCTTCTCTTCTCAAATGAAATCACAGTTTGCAGAGAATAAATAGCTGCCTTTAAATCTCTAGTGGATTTTTTATTGTCATAATTTGACTTTGATTTGCATTTTAATTTTTGACAATGACTATGGACATATGTACTTTCATGTGTTTATAATGCTATAATGAATTATATGTATTTTTACTATTATTTGAATTATAATACCTATAGACACTAAGCCCTTTATACTAGCTTTGTATCTTTTCAAATGACCACGTTAGTCTTTAAATACTGGTATTTCTAGTGCATCTAGGACATCCTAGGAACACCTAGACCATTTTCCGCACAGGAATCAGCCACTTCTCCAAAGAGCCCTAAATTCTTTTAATGGGAAATGGTATTTAGAGAATAAAATATAAATGCCAGGGGCACTCACTAATCCTGGAAAGTTATTGCTGCTTAGATTTTTCAATGTAGAGACATAAAAATTAAAAGTTATAAAGAAATTAGAAAACTAATCCTTTTGAATTGCCTGATGGAGTAATTGAGTCCGTCAAGGATCATAAATTAAACCATTTAATCAATAAAAGATGGTAAGAAATAGCATATGCAGGACATACCATACTATCTCTGTGTATACTACTTGTTGTTTGTAAGTCAGCAAGTGTCATGAAGACAGGATCAGACTGTCATCACCTTAACCCAGAAAGCTGAAGGAGGATGTCTAGGTGAGCTATGCTTTTTGATGTGATATGACATGAAATGCACAGCATCACCTATCAGGCAGGTCGTGCAAAAATGTCTAACGTAAATCTAATCAAACCTTTACACCTAACTTCTTATTTATATAAAGTATCGGAGAAAGAAGAGGCTGAATAATATGAGAAAACTGTTAGGAAAATCCAGAACTAGCCTAATATCTTTAACTTGTTAATATCATGGGAGAAAAGAAGTGGAGGGGGGACAGGATTCTTATAGATTAAAAAGACATAGTCTATTGTAAATATCAAACCTTATTTGATTTGTTTTGAACAAAAGAGCTATAAAGACTTTCAGGGGAACAACTGAATTGAATATGGTGTGGTAATTTGTCATTAGGAAATTATCAATAGTGTTTAGTGTGTAATGTAGGATAGTGTGTATATGTAGAAAAATACCTTTGTTTTTCCAAATTACTCAAGTATTTAAGCAATGAAATATGGCTATAAATTACTTTTACTCAAAAATTAAATGCAAGCATATTTGGCAAAATGTTCTCTATGCAGAGTCTTCAAAGTTGTGTGAACAAATTTTTTGAAAAATCCATTGTTTTCCATGAACACCAGTTTTGCAATTACTCCATCACATCACCTCATTGGCTTTTTGTGAAATGTTTTATTTTCTGAAAATTCTGACTTTCTACTAAAATATTGGTGTGATCAAGGCAGGATCCTTCTCTGTCATTATTCACCTGGGTAGTCCCAAGAATGATGCCTAACATATATCAAGTCAAATACTTTTTAAATGATTAAAATATAAGAAAAAACTCTGGATAAATTAGAGGAAGATTATGAAATGCCCAGAAGGATAAAATATGGAGATTAAACTGTAGTAATTAGACAGTGAGATGCTTCTGAAGGCTCTTCAGTGGGGAAGATATGATCCAAATTACAGCATGATTTTCTCACCATGCAGAGACTTTGCAATCCTTTATGATCCAGTGCTTTGCATAGGAATCATGGCAGGCAGGCAGCAAGTCTTTATGAATTGTCACCATGGTTTTGTGAATGATAGGTAATATTTCATGGGGCCATTTAGCATTGTGTAATAATTCATTGAATATATGACCTATGCAAATAATGACCTGAAAGGGACTTTTGGATTTAAATTTATTATTAAATGTTGATACAGGAAACAGATTTTATCATAATGTTATAACTCCAGGTAGAGTTTCAAAAGTTTGTTGCAGGTAATATTGGTCCCTTGAGATACTTTCTTAATTTTGTATAGTTATAAAATGCCACATTCTGTACCTGCCTCAAGGTACTTTCAATCCTCATTCAAAGATTCTTCTGAGCATCTGTAACTAATTCTACTTCTGTGTGAGTATAAACTGTCTTCTTGGTCCCCCTTTTTTATGCCCATTTGATCCCATCTATGATCTTTCCTTGAGATGGTAGATGTGTTTGGTGCATCAGAAAGGAAATGAAGGGTACTTTAGCCTAGAAAAAGAAAATAATAGTCTTCTCCATCTGTATTTTTGAATTGGGATAGGATAAATATTCTAATTATTTATTGCTGTATAGAAAATCTCTCTACTATTGAATGGCATAAATCAACCATTTAATTATGCTCACAATTTGTGCAGGTCAAGACTTTAAAGAGTACATACAATAGAGATGGCTGTTCTCTGTTCTCCAATGTCCAGAGCCTCAGCTGGGAAAGTGTAATGGCTTATGGTTAGAAGCATCTCTGGTTTTCTAATTTACATACCTGAGCTGGGATAACTTAACTGCTGAGCTCAGCTGGGACTATTAGCCATAGCACCTACTTGTGTCTTCCTCAGGTGACTTGGGCTTCCCCACAGCATGGTAGTATATAGGTATATGGATTTCTTCCTTAATAAGTCAGGATTCAAAGAGTTAGTGTTCCAGTGACCAAAACAGAAGCTTCCTGGTCTCATATTGGAAGGCACATTGTGTGCTCCCATTTTATTAGTTAAAATGGTGACAAGTCTGTTCAGCTTCAAGGAGAAAGGACTTAGACTCCATCTCTCAATGGGAGGAGTGTCAAATAACTAGTAATCATGTTTTAAAACTGCCATGACTGGAAGTATTACACAATTAGAAATACTTCCCTGGATTACTACTGAAAATAAGCATGCTTCTTCTCAGTCTTATGTAGACTTGCTATGAAGCAGAACAAACTTGAAACAGGGTTGTCCTTCACACATCTTTATCTTTTTAGTTCTAAATTTTTATTTATTGGTTCCTTCTTACACAGTGAAAAATATTACACAAATGTATTGTTTACATATCTTAGCAGACACACTTTTCTAATTGTGCTTTATTAATGGTGATGCCATACATTCTATAAAATTGAAGAATTAAATGATTAATGGATCACTTATAAAATGATCATTGAGTACTGATTCCTCCCAGCTCTAATCTAATCTTCTGAGATTCTGAACTCACTTTCTTCAGGACACATTTCATGTTGATTATATCTGATCACATAACCTGGTACTTGAGCCATATATGTGAGCCATATATATGTGCCATATATATATATGGCACAAGTACCATATATATATATATTCCATTCATGATGCTTCTGGGCTGTCAGCCTCAAGAAACATGAACAACCCACAGGGACTTCTTAAATTGTACTGACAGTCCAGCCTACTAAATTAATTATTGAACAGTCACTATCAAATGCTGTTGACGTGTGCAGTTTGAAAGGCTGCTATAATGTCCAGATCTTTCAGGATTTTAATTCTGTAAGAAAATTGCCTGCAATAGAAGTTGTGGGTCTCAGCTGGGTGACAGATATGTCATGGCAGTCAATTCATGAACAAAAAAAAAATCAAATATTAATGAAAGATGGATTTGTTTGCGCACAGGATGGGTATTTTTTTGTAAATGCCTTTTTACTTCCACTGTCTACTTTCCAGCCAAGGCTGAGTATAAGCTCACTGACACTAAACTCAAGGTGACAGTTCTCATTTCAATTATTTCCTAAAATGTCTTTCTCCTTCTCTTTCTCCCACCTCTTGTCAAGAACTGCAGGCAACAAAATGAAATACTCCATCAACTATGGAGTTGAGGGTGTGGAAAGGCAGGAGAGAGCGTTGTTGCGATTTATGAATGTGGAATACATCCTAAATTGAAAAACAGCACGAGGCTTTAAGGAAGATATTGGTCCCAGAAAAATGCACAATCAAGTTAATCTAATCTTAAAGGAAATCTGAATTTCTACTTAGCAAATTACCTTGCTTATTAACTCTTAAGTTGGAAACTTTCAAGATAAGAATCATAAAGATGGGGGTCATAATAGCCCACAGTTATTGAGTACATATGCTGGATATTGTTAAAGAATCTTTTGTTCTGAAAAATTGTTACTTATTTTTAATCATGTTTATGAGATCTGATATACGTTTTGCTTCATTTGTGTCTTTTATGTATGAAAGCAGTCAGCAAAATTCATATTGGGGGGAAAAGTAATAGTTTTTTGGTGTTTCTTAAACAGACAACTTATTGAACAGCTTTTGGCTTTGCCATTTTGACTGAGTTGAACATTAATGACTACCTGTCTTGGAGGGCTATCTAAAGAAATTGATCTGGTCAATCCCATTAAAAGAAGTAGATGTCGCCTATC
This sequence comes from Lasiurus cinereus, assembly GCA_011751065.1. NCBI lineage: Eukaryota > Metazoa > Chordata > Mammalia > Chiroptera > Vespertilionidae > Lasiurus > Lasiurus cinereus. The sequence continues at coordinate 2,743,759 of JAAGEH010000125.1, read as the reverse complement.
TTCAGAAACATGGAAGGCTTGCCAGTTATAGACACTGTATTCTATTTCTCAGACTCTAAACATTAAGAATTTTATCTTGATTTAGAATGGATAATAATTGTGCATTTTGGCATGGAATATGCTAAATGAAATTTTCTTTAAGTCTTAACAACTAAAGATGGGTATATTTCATTAATAAGAATGAAGCAATTTGGAGTAGGCATGGTATTTTGTTGGCCTCAATCTAAACTCAAAAAAATTCAGTTGAAGACAAGAGTGACCAAGAGATAAAGGAGTTTATAGTGCTGGAATGAAAGGTTTCTTCTGTGAATTGGGTTTTAGGTAGTGGCCTACGATAAAAGGAGTAAAGGATTAGGAGGAGAGAATCATTCCTTCTTTCCTCCCCCTTCTTTTCCCTCCTGCCTCGGTGGTAGACCAGGTAAGGAACTATCAAAGATGTCACATTCTAATCTCAGGACCTGTGAATGTTACCTTACATGTCAAAGGGGACTTTACATATGCAATAAAGTTAAGGATCTTGAAATGCTGTAGAGATTATTCTGGATTGTCCAGGTGGGCCACATGTAATCAATCATAAAAAGCCATTAGGGTCAGAGGGAAGCAAGAGGGTCAGAGTTAGAGAAGCAGAGGCCAAAGTTATGCCATTGCTAGAAGGAGGTCAAGGACCAAGGAATGAAGACAGTCTCTAGAAGGTGGAAAAGGCAAGGACCAGATTCTCTCCTGGAGCCTCCACAAGACATGCAATCCTTCTGGCACCTTGAGTTTAGTCACATAAGACCAATTTTTGTACTTCAGATCTTTCAAAAGCTATAAGATAAATTTGTGTTGTTTTAAGCCAATAAAATTGCACTGATAGGAAATATAACGTCTGCCCCCCTTTGTCTCCTCCCTTGTCCACACCCCTGTTTCTCTTAATCTCCCAATCTATCCCCTCTCTCTTTCTTCCCCACTTATTCTTGTTCTTGTACCTCTCCCAATATTTCTCAAAATACACCATAGTGAAAAAAAAAGCAGTTGTAGCTCATGCTTTGGTGGGATACATGTAAATGGGGAAAGGGGGGACATGAGGCAAAAACATTAAACTCCTCATGCAATTGCTTTGAAGGAACTAAGAGGAGGTCAGAGAAAATGAGGCTTGTGTCTACTTCAGGGTAATTTGTGATGTTCTTATTAAGGAGGTGACATTTCCATGGAGATGCCAAGATGGAGAGGAATGACATGCAAAGGAGTGTTGTGGATTAGGGGGAGTAGTGGCTGATGACTCTGTCCGGAGAAAAGGGCCTATAAGGGGCAGGAGAGAGTAGGCAAGGAGTTCAGGCTCCTTTCCAAGAGTAAGACTTCTTTAACTACAATCATTCTTTTAACCTCTGTGAGTAAAAAAAATCAATACCTCTCATACATGAAATTTCAAGATCCCCTATAACATTTAGCTCAAGCTGCCAAAATTCTTGTTCTTCAAGAAGTGGCAGAGGTTTGATTAATTGGTTCAGCTTCAAGTTCCATCTGAATTGGTAATAATGTCTAGTAATGTAAGGCTCTAAAGTCAGTGGAGGACTGGCTTGGTGGGCTTGATATTGAACCTGATTATTAAGGCTGTGGCTTTTATGCATGACCTGTTATCTCTCACACACTGTGTAATTAAGGATTCAATGGATGGTGGAATTGATTATCTTTCTATTCTTTTCTACCTTTAAATTTTAATTCTTGTTAGTGTCTGAAATTTTTGATAAAACAAACTTGTTAAGAGCTCTTGTTCCAATTGTGACACCTGGTAAGATCACTGGTACCAATTTACACCTTCCTCTCTCCCTCTACTCATACCTCCAGTCCTCTCTCCCGGAAAATGGAAGATTGAAGAGATTCCATTGATAGTTCAAGTCACTGAATGCTTTCCTGTGTGTTATACAGCAACTGTAACTAATAGGTACCTTTTGGCTTGAGTTCCATGGATAAATGCCTTTTAAAAAAATACTATATTTGAGGCTTTGACTCCCTATGACAACAGATAGCAAGGCATTGCTTTTATAAATCATTAAAGGAAGAACTCAAGGACGATGAAAAATAAATTGGGTCAATGGCAATGTAACTTCATGTTAGAGGGTAATTGCTTTGTTGTTCTTATCACTGCAATCCTGAAGATGTCCTATCTCATTTTTTAAAAAATTAAATCTTTATTATTCAGATTATTACATTTGTTTCTTTTTTCCCCTCCATAGCACCCCTCCACCCAACTCCCACCCTTCCCTTCCTCCCATTGATCTCATCCATAGGTGTATGATTTTTGCCTAGTCTCTCCCTGTACACCACTCATCCCTTTCCCCCTGAGAATTATCAGTCCACTCCCTTTCTGTGCTCCTGATTCTAGTATATTCACCAGATTATTCTGTTGATCAAATTTTTAATTCACTTAATTTTTATATTCACTTGTTGATGATATATATTTGTTGTTCAAAATTTTTTGGCTTTTACCTTTTTCTTCTTCCTCTTCTAAAAGAGTACCTTTCAGCATTTCATATAATACTGGTTTGGAGTTGATGAACTCTAGCTTTTTCTTCTCTGTGAAGCTCTTTATCTACCCTTCAATTCTGAATGATAGCTTTGCTGGATAGATTATTCTTGGTTGTAGGTTCTTGCTATTCATCACGTTGAATATTTCTTGCCACTCCCATCTGGCCTGCATCGTTTCTGTTGAGAAATCAGCTGACAGTCCTATGGGTGCTCCCTTGTAGGTAATGAACTGTTTTTCTCTTGCTGCTTTTAATATTCTCTCTTTGTCTTTGCTCTTGGTATTTTAATTATGATGTGTCTTGGTGTGGTCCTGTTTGGATTCCTTTTATATGGGGTTCTGTGTGCTTCCTGGACTTGTAAGTCTATTTCTTTTACCAGATGTGGGAAGTTTTCAGTAATTATTTCTTTAAATAGGTTTTCAGTATCTTGCTCTCTCTCTTCTGGCACTCCCACAATTCTGATGTTGCTACGCTTGAAGCTGTCCCAGAGGCTCCTTACATTATGTTCACATTTTTGGATTCTTTTCTCTTCTTGCTTTTCCAGTTGAGTGTTTTTTGCTTCTTTATATTTCAAATTTTTGACTTGATTCTTGCCTTTCTCTAGTCTGCTGTTAGGACTCTGTATAATATCTTTTATTTCAGGCAGTGTATGTTTAATTTCTAGTTGGTCCTTTTTCATCTCTAATTGGACCTTTTCCATCTCTAGTTGGACCGTTTGCATCTCTAGTTGGATCTTTTGCATCTCTAGTTGGTCCTTTTTCATCTCCTCTTGGCTCACGCTAACTTTATCCAACTTCTCTAGCATATTCTTGAAAAACCTTATAAGTGTGGTTTTGAACTCTATATCCAGTCGTTTTTTTTTCCTTTTGTTTGTGGTTCCTTCCCTTGTCTTGGCATTTTCACTATGCGGGGGAAACTTTTGTGTTGAATTCAGCCTTATGATGCCAGACTTGAAAAACTGAAGAAGCCTCTGTTGAGCTTGGGATGGGTGGAGTCTCAGGGCTTAAGGGACCGCCTTGCCTTCCAGTCGGCCCCGCCCTCCACAGCCCCTGAGTCTCACATGACTGGGTAATCACTGGAGCGGTCCTTGTGCGGGCGCCCCGCAGTGCCTCTAACCGCTGCCTTTCCAGCTCCCCTGCGCTCCAGGACCAGAGGAGTCTAGGTCTCCAGGGTTTCACCCAAAACAGGGGCTTAGTGGAGTCAGAAGTGGCGCAGTTGGGAGGTTCTGTCTCCCTCCCACTCGTGAAAGCCAGCGGCATAATCAGCAATCTGTCCTCCGCGCAGCACCTTGCGCGTGTGAGACCGGACCTGATCTTCTGCGACTCCCCTAAATTTCCGTGCACCTCTCCCTTTTCACAGTCCAAACTCCCCCCGTCTGAGTTTCGGCTGGATCTGGGGTTTAGTGTCGTAGGATAAGGGGTTCAATGCCTTTGAGAGTCTCCGTTTCCCTCCTGCCTCAGAAAGCCAGCCTGGTACTCCGGTATCCACTCTCTCAGTGCACGCGTCTCCATACCTCAGCTTTTTGCAGCTCCTCTGGGTGTCTGTGAGTCCCTCTCCTTCCCTCTAGCTGTAGAACTTCCATTCAGCCAGCTTTCCTGTGGTTCTGGATGATGTCCGTTCTGTCTTTTAGTTGTAGTTTTGAAATTGTTGTGTGAGGCAGCAGTGTAGGTGTTTACCTATGCCGCCATCTTGGATTCTCCCCTATCTCATTTTTGAACTGTCAGTCTTACTGTGTACCTAAGCCTCAGCATTTTCCTATTTACTCCAACTGCTTTTTCAAAGGTCCCCTGAACCCTCCAAATAATTAAATTCAATAAGTTTTTGCCTTCAATATGTTTATTTTTCTTATAGGTGACATTCTAGGCATTCCTTCTTTCTTAAAATATTTTCCACCTATAGCTTGTCTGACACTTTACTGTAGTGATTTGTTTGTTTTTGTTTTTTCTTATTTTTCCTTCTTTAGGTGCCTTCTCTGGCTCTTCATCTACCCTTAAACAAAAGGATTTCACTAAGATTTGCCTTTTATCATGCTTTTTCATGGTTCTTAGAAAATATTTTTGACCTGACCATCTCACAATGATTCATTTCTCTGTGTATATTGTCTCTCCAAGGCTGACCTCTCTACTGAACTGCATTTCTAGCTTCCTGTAATAGACATTGACATCCAGGTGTTCTTCTGGTGCCTGCTAGGGGCTTGTAAAAACTGTCTGTAGTTCTTCCACCTTGGCACACTGTTCCAATGCTCAGGCTGTGAATCCCCATCTATTATTCAGGCCTGTCATGTGGCTTAAATTCTAAGACTCTGAACACCATGGCCTGGTAGTTCTATCATCGGAATATTCTTCTACAATAGTTCTCTCTAGTTTTATTCCCAAAAAAGCACTAGAAACTGTTCCAAAAGTTGTTTAATGTGAGTCAGACAGTGGCACATATTTACTATAACACTGCAGCCACTCACAATAGTTGCAAAGGAGGGGTCAACCTTGTCCTACCCATCTTTATGGGATGTGCTTTCTTATTCCTTCTCTTTGCTTCAGTTTTCTATGCTGCTACTAACCAGAGCCTGTGAGAGAAGGCATGAAAGAAGTCATCAAATATCCTTTTATTTCCTCTTTTCATGCATTGTCTCTTACGAATGAAGGAAATCAGAGTTTGCAGAAAATGGGACACAATAACTTGACCTTTGTGGACATAATATCATGGGAATAGGAGGTAGGTTAGCCACCTAGTGGGCTGGCAGCCATGTACTGTTTCAACTCAGTGTTTCCCTAACAAACTAGCCTTTTTCTTTCCCAAACAGATTCTCTAAGTGGGTTCTCTATTTTCACTAGGGGAAATACTGACTATTCAACCACCCAAGCCCTGTATTCTGCCCTGCATACTGTAGCCATGTGGTTTAATGAACAGTCTGTCTAAACAGAACTGAAGTCATGGCTGTTGAAATGGAAAGGGGGAGACAAGCACAGAAATAAATTACTTGATAAATTTAATGAGACTTGAGAGCATTATGAAATAAGGGTGAAGGAGAGGGTGGAATTGGATAGCATTGATTGCAAACATTTACTGAACCCTTACTTATATGCTGACCATCTTCCCAGGTTCTAGCCATAGTATCTCCATTAAGAAGATGTTGACTCAATCCAGCTTAGGGTATAGGCCATTCAGTGTGCCCTGAGTCCTTATAGGCCCCCACACTGGCATGATTCATGCTGCAGTGAGCATAGAAATTGAAAGTAAGAATTAGAAACTTTTATGGCAAGTTGACTTATAAAGTAACTTGTAATAATAAATGTAATAATAAAATTTTGTTTTCTATGTTTATGCCTTTGCATAAATTCATTTTGGGGAGTGCATCTGCATGCTGCCTCAAGCCTTATTCCCTCACTAAAGTCAGTTTTTGTTAGTAGTTTCTTATGGTAATATTACCTCTTGCATTTCATTTAAATAGTTTATGCCTTTAAGCCCTTCTTTAGAGGTAAAAAATGTTCCCACATTTTTCTTTTCAAGAGAAATTTTCCTCTCATTGGTACTCACAGCTGAGCTTGTAAAATGGGAAGAATGCAATGAAAGTTGGCTCATTTTTGCTTGTGAGGAAAGACATCAAACTACTCTGAAATGGCAAATGGGAATGCTTTTGTAAAGGTTCTGTGAGGGATCTTGCCACCATGTTTGGTTTGATCACCTGGTTTCAATATAGTTGAGTCCCTGTATGAAGATCCAAGTCCTGTTCCTTCATGACTTTGTCCTGATCAGTAAGAAGGGCCTGGATGAGCCTAAAGAGAAAGGAGAAAGAGTTGGAACTCAAATTCACAACTTGTCCTATGAAAATAGCATTCATTTCTATTGAGCACGTAGTATTTATGAGTATTATTCTAAGTTCTTCATCTGTGTCAACTTCTTGCAAGTCTACAAGGAACTTGTGAGGTTGAGGTATCATGGTCTCTAATTCGTAAATGAAGAACCTGAGTCACAGAGCTTAAGTTGCCCATGATAAATGGCAAAACTAGGATACCTATCTGGGCCATCTGGCCCCATATCCTGGCCCATTGTACATCTGTGGCATTCTTGGGTGATTTGTTTTAATTATTATTATTGAGATATAATTGACATATACTTATATCAGTTTCAGATGTACAGCATGCTGATTCAATATTTGTATACACTGCAAAATGATCACCAAAATAAGTCTAGGTAACATCCATCACCACACATAATTACAAATGTTTTTTCTTCTGAAGAAAACTTTTGAAATATTTTAAGATCCCTTTTAGCATATTATTCATGTTCATTCCATTTCATACATGTATCTATTAGTTTACATGCATGTGATATTCCTACAGAAAACACAGGGTTTCTGTGGATTAGAGAACAGATAATTTATTGCTCATAGAACATTTTAGCACCTGTTCCTTGAACCCTAGTTCTCTTGGGGTGATATAGTAAGGGCCAGAGAGGAACCTAGAAATTATGAGACTTGGAGGTTATATAAAAAGGGTGGCTGGCATGTCATCCCATCCTTTGAGAGAGGGACAGGGAGAGGAAGAGGGAGAAGGAGAGAGAGAAAGTGAGAGGGAGAGAGAGCACTCTACTCTGGAATATAAATAAATATTCTCCACATAGGTAAGAAGAAAGCTTCCCTAGCCTGGAATGTAAGCTAGTGACCCCAAGAGAGATACATCTCTAAATCTTTCTAGAGCAATATACTATCTTCAACTTCCAAGGTGTGTTTGCCATGACATCATTCTTCATCCAAGTTTTCCAGTTCTCAGGAAGCTCAGACCAAGTAGAAATGTAAAACTATGGAGAATTAGCTCCCATCAGTATCAGTCTGAGACAGAAAGGGGAATTAAAATCATAAAAGTCTCCCCTACACAGTAGTTTGAGAAGCACTATTGTGAGTGTCCAAATAAGAAAGTTAAATTAGGATGTGAAGCCAGATTTGGTGAGGTGCAGGGTGAAATATTTGATTAGATGACATTTCATGGAGAGGTCACCTTATTAACTTAAAGGAGAGAAAAAGACACAACCTTTTGCAAGTTACCATTAGAATATTTGTGATCAGGCATATTCAGGATGATATGACCTTATTCCCTGGTGGTAGCTAAAAAAGGTAAAGGGATCCATTGGTGGTTATAGAATAGTCACAGAGGATATAGTAAGTAGTGTCGCAATAACTGTCTATGGGGCCTGGGGGGTACTTGAAATTTCGATGGGAATGGGATAGGGTCGTGGTGGTGGGGGGAGGAAATCACTCTGTAAGGTGCTTGATTGGCTAACCACTATGCTGTACATCCAAAACTAATACAGAATCATATGGAATGTAAACTGTGATTTAAATATATATATATATTAATGATATTTGAGGTTAGAAAGAGAAGAATGAAACTCTAACAAACAGAGAAGAGGGAGAAGAAGGAATAGAGGAAATGAGGATGAAGAATGTTACAAAGTACAACTTAGCTAAGTATTGGGATTTCTGGAGAGAAGGGTTATCTAAAAGGTTTGTCCAGATATTAAGCTGGGTGTGTAGATGGAGGGTTCTGAGGCCAGACTATTGTTCAGCCATTGTTGCATTGCTCTTAGCTGGAAGCTCCTTCTCACCAGATACTTTAGGACACCAATGGCAATCAGTCAGGCCCATTTCTGTTAAATTGTATCTCTTTTATGTGCTAATTCTTCTGGAAATGGAATGCCTATCCAAACTAATATAGAGATATTGCAGGTTTGGTCCTATCATAATAAAGCAAGTACCATAATTAAATCAAGGTGTAATATTTCTGCTGGTGGGGAGTCTTGCTTTCAGTCTGTAAAAATACAATAATTGTGAATCACAATAACTCAAAGTGCAATAAAGTAAGATATGCCTATATTAAAAAATCTGGACCATTCTCATAAAATTTCACATTTGTGGCTTCTTTCTCTTCTCCCTTACAAAAAGTTCCAAAGTAACAAATCAGCCATTCTACTTTCAGATATATTTTCAGGATCTCCAACATACTTTCTCTCCCTGGCCTTAAACCTGAATAGCAGTTGCCCTTAACTAGTGTGAATGTCACTCTTTTCTTGCCCTGGCTGGCTTTACCTATTTAAATGATTTACCCGCCTCTGTAATGCCCAATATTTTCTCTTAGAAGTTTTATTTTGGAAATACACTTTTGTGTATTAAGAAAAAGAATGCAAATTCTCAAAACAAATTTCAATGCCAGATGCTGATCCAGTAAAGGCATAGAGAGCTAAATTCCACATTTCAGCTCTACGGATAACTAGCTATGGCAGAGAAGGTGACTGCTCACCAGAGCTGAGGGACAATGCTCAAAACGTGAGAGCTGTTCCTAGGCAGTGCTTTGCCCAGTCAGGCACTGCATTTTTTGAGCTCATTGCACCTAGGTGGAATCTTGTGATTTGTGCTGGGAAATAAAATGTGGGAGGCAAGGATGCCTGTCATATCCTGCCCTAGACATTTCTAAGAATAGGGTTTGCTTTCTCTGCACATATTACAGCTCTGTGATGCTCTCAGAGGCCATATGTTGAAGCTTTAAGCTCCATAAGATGTCGCTAATCTGGATCCCTGAGTCCCTCCTTGGAAAAGAGCCATCCAAAAGGGATGGATGTTTCTTGATACCTGAAATATTTGAAATGGGCTTCATTAGAGGAATAAATACATGCTTAGTATGTTAAGTCACAGAGCTTTTAGCATTGCCTAATAGAGCAATTAGCCTCTTGACAAAAACACCAGCTATATGACCTTGGGCATATTAACCTCTCTGAGCCTCAGTTTTCTCATCTATAAAATGGGAAGGAGAATACAGAATGCCTCAGAGAATTGTGAGAATTAAATGAAGGTAATTTATGTAAAACCTTTAAAAGGCCGAGACCGGTTTGGCTCAGTGGATAGAGTATCGGCCTTCGGACTGAAAGGTCCCAGGTTCGATTCTGGTTGGGGGCATGTACCTTGCTTGCGGGCACAACTCCAGTACAGGGTGTGCAGGAGGCGGCTGATCAATGTCTCTCTCTCTCATCGATGTTTCTGACTTTCTATCCCCCTCCTTTCCACTCTGTAAAAAATCAATAAAAATATATTTTTTAAAAAAACCTTTAAAAGGATGCCACCATTTATAGGCATTTGAAAAGTATTAGCTATTGTCATGTTTATCCTGGTTATATTGTTTCATAAATGCAGTTAAATCTGGTCTTTGTAAAAATGGGGCTCACTCTGTTTTTTCCTTCTATATGATCAGATCATAGACCAAAATTAGGCAAAACAAAATTCCCTTGCAGACATCCAAGGAAAATCTTTTACCAATAAGTAGAAAATTCTGTTGTCTGTATTTAAATTTGTCACACTTATCCAGATAATTGGGTAGGACTTTCTTAGAATGGCCATCTTCTTAATTCCTTATTTTGATTGGGCTGAGCCTAACCAAGCACCCAGGTGGCCAGTAAGAAAAAACGTGGCAAATTTCACTGGAATCGATATATTGGATTATTATTTTCATTATTGGGCAGGCACAGCACTATTCTGGCAGTTGTGTTAACTCTCGTGCACGTCTGGTCCTCCTTGTCACAGGGACCTGCATCTATGGGATAGGGAACCTCAGTGTGGAGAACATGTCTACTAAAAACTTGAGTGTTGGGCTTCCTTGACTGTGAGTCTCATATAGCATCTTCCTATCACCCACATTCCATGGGATACCATCCTCAGCAGCTTTCAGGATCCTCACAGGTGTTGGTGGGGATGGACTGGAGAACAGAACTTAGGAAGCCTTGTTTGCTGACATGTCCTCCTATGATATGAGAAGATGCAGGAAGAGATTACAGTGAGAACGTTTGGAGAAGACATACCCAAGAAACCCTAATAGCTTGTAGGAAACTGTCCTATAGGGCAAAAATCTATGTAACTTGTACCAAAACTGTATATGTGACCTCTGCCACTTTTATCTGACTCACCCTTTCTCTTCTCCTCAACAAGTTGACTTGAACCCATGCTCCTTTTCCATGAAATGCACTTTTCATTGCCTTCACTTAATTTAATTTAAAAATCAACTCTGCCTTTACTTAAAGGAACTCCCAGATATTTCCTATTTATTTATTTATTTGCCACAGGAGGTTCTTTGGCCCTTCCTCAGTACCCAAGGCCTTTCATCACTCACACTGGCCTCCGTCCCACAAGGCAGCTCTGGAACGATAGCATATACTCAGAAATTCTAGTATTCCCCAGGATTGGGTACTTGGGTTGAGGCAAGTTCAATTTGCCAGATGATTTGCTCCCCAAATGCAGGTTTACCTACAGCACAGTGAAATACATTTTCATCTAAATTGCCTCCTAACTCCAATCAGCATTAATTTAATAATACATATTCAACAGATATAAACACTTCAAATGACTATAAAATGAATACTGATCCACATGTGGTTATTCTGCTATTGGCACCTCAATGTGATATTTATCAGTGATGGCAATGGAAATGTTTTTGTGTTATTCCCCCCTCCCCCCACCCATATATGAATATGAAATCATTTGCAAGCTGCTCCAGGATTTACATATTGGCAGGGTTGGGAGAGCCTTCATCTGCTTTTCTTTGCTTTCCTGTGTGTTCACTGATTTTCTCTGCTTGGGCCTCACTCTGATCCCATGAATTTCTTCTTTGGTCAGGACACAGTGCTGCCTCTTCTGGTTGGTCTATACAAGCTCAGCATGAGCTGTGGTGGACATTGTGGAAGAAGAGGGGAAACTGAGGGTGTATTAGCACATCCTTACCACATAGACAAAAGCACCACACAAAAGCATTTCAAATAGAGAACATTCAGAAGTAAACTCAAAGATAATTAGAAATGGGAAAAGCATCCCAGAAGCTCAGCCTCTCATTTTGCAGGTGGGGAAACTGGGCCCCAGAAAGGAAAGGAGCTACTTTTATCTTGTTAGTCAGAGCAAGACCTGAACTTTTGGCTTCCTGACCCCCAGGCTTCTGGACATTCCCAATTGCAGCTCCTATGCTGGGGAAAATGTAGAGGACTTGCAATTTACACCCAAATAGAATGGCTTTTTTGGTGGTGGTTCAAAGTAGTTTAGTAGCTGAAAAAGTAATAAAAAAAGAAATGTGAGACTTGCATACAAAAGGAAATGGCAGTGATAGTAGCAAAGGAAATTTTACATTCCTATTTCAGTCAAAGTGTAATTTTCAAAAACTTAAAAACATGATCCTGCTCTAGCTGGTTTTGCTCAGTGGATAAAGCATTGGCCTACAAACTGAAGGGTCCCAGATTCAATTCTGGTCTAGGGCACATGCCCGGGTTTCTGGCTCCATCCCCAGCGGTGGGGGATGGGGAAGTGCTAGAGGCAGCCGATCAATGATTCTCTCTCATTACTGATGTTTCTATCTCTCTCTTCCTCTCCCTTCCTCTCCGAAATCAATGAAATATATTCATAAATATATAACTAAAAACATGATCCTGATACAAATATAATAAAGGTACCAGTTTTATTTAACTAATTAATAAGGTAACAAGTGAGATGGTAAAGCTGGTTGCAAGAGCAATTGAGGAATTGGACATTTATAAGAATTCAAAAACATTAGGTTAAGTTTACTAGGTTGGGTATGAAACTAATTAATTTCCTGCAGGACAATAAAAACTTAACATTTTAATGTTTGGAAATTTTTTTTCTACTGGACATAAATCTATACATTAACATGTATCTTCAGTATTTGGGCTCTAGCCAAATAGTACATAACAATATTAAACACAGGTACAGTCTTCCAGAGAATTAAACAGTCCTTGAGTGTGACTTTTAAGCAGTGTCCCAATATGCCACTGATTACAAAATGACACTGGTCCCCACCCCGCATGTTAATACAAAGGCTTGAGTAATGATCTAAGCAGATTTTCAAGTTTGGAGTTATAATCATGATAGAACTTCATAATTCCTCTTTGTGTTTTTCTAAATATACAAGAGGCCTGGTGCATGAAATTCATGCGTGGGGGTATGTGTCCCTCAGCCTAAGCTACACCCTCTCCAATCTGGGACATCCCTATCACAATGCAGGACTGCTGGCTCCTAACTGCTCACTGCCTGCCTTCCTAATTGCCCTTAACCACTTCTGCCTGCCAGCTGATCATCCCCTAACCACTCCCCTGCCAGCCTGATTAATGCCTAACTACTCCCCTACCAGTCTGTTTACCAGAACTGCCCTCCCCTACAAGCCTGGTCACCCCTAACTGCCCTCCCTTGTAGGCTTAATTGCCCCCAACTGCCCTCCCTTGCAGACCTGGTCCCTCCCAACTGCCCTCCCCTGCTGGCCATCTTTTGGCGGCCATCTTGTGTCCACATGTGGGCAGCCATCTTGTGTGTTGGAGTAATGGTCAATTTGCATATTACTATTTTATTAGATAGAATTTCTCCTGTTGGAAACTGCTTCCCCCAGTCACTTACACATCTTCAATCTCTGCTTGGGCTTTGATCTTTCCTGTCCTTGCCAATAAATCCTTTCTTTCTTCCTCCATCATAGTTCTTTCCATTTCCAACGTTAGTCTCATAGGATCATCAGGCTTTTAAAGTTCCTTCTATCAGAGATCAATCTAGTGATCATTAAGGTCAGATATGGTCAGGCTGGAATTCCATAGCAAAGGTAGACAGATGGGCTAGACCCAGCAAGCAAAAGCTGGATTTGGAGAAGGAAGGAGCGGAGAAGAAATGGGATATTCAAACATTCCACTAGACAACAATGCTCTCAGAGTTCATGGTTCTGAAAAAGATATAAGTATGTGGCTTTTGGGGGCCAATGTACAATTCAGGGCAGCATTGACCCCTTCCCTGTCTTTCAGGTGTACACATTCTTCAGCTTTCCTTGGAGGTGAAACAACTTTGGAGAATCCTGAGTTTCAGCGGGGAATATTTGGGTGCATTGCTTTTCTTGAGCTGCTGTATTTATTTTCACGGCTGTATAAGTATTGCTAACCATTTGACCTGTTAATTCAGGCACACACTTCAATTGCAATACCAAGTTCTAATATTTTTGTAAAAATTATGTTTGAAGCTGACATTGCATTGGATTTTTCATGGTGTCTGAGACATGGAATGCATTTGCTGGGTATAAATAATTAAAGACATTTCTGTTTTCAGTTGAAATCAGTAAGTGCAGAATTTGTTTACTATTATTTTTTATTGCTTTTTCTTTTTATTGGATATATTAGGGGTGACACTGGTTAACAAAATTATGCCTCTTTAATTGATCAGAGAAGTGGGAAGTGTACAGGGTAAGGCTGGAAGACCTAACTTGTCCTACAGGCAGATCACGCCTTGTAGGAGCTCTGCAGTCCTGGAGTAGGGATGTGGGCCTGGCTTTGTGCCTGGAGTCATAAAAGGAGCTAGTGATGAGGATGAGTGTGTGTGCATGTGTGTGTATGTGTGTGCACATGTGTGTGATGGATAGATAGAGTGGCAAGGGTGGCGTGGACACCTGCTCTCCTGTTTCCCAGTGCATGGCTTGTTTGTGTTTGCACATTATACCAGAACAGTAAAAGCAAGGGTTATCTTAGACTTAATTTTTTTGAAACATACCTTAAGGCAAGGGCCTGGTAATTCTCATCACTAACTGCACTGCATTTGACTGAACTGTTGAGGTTCTGAGAATGGTCCATAATCTTGAGTATTCGTTCTACATTTTGACCACATGACAACTTGCTGGAGGGAACTACCCCTCCCTGTGAATTCTTTTAGTTCCAACTCCTAGGAAGGGGGCCCATGGACTATTTTTAGAAACCTTTGAGGTTCCAGGACTGAGTGTAGTATTTGCACGTGTTATTGGAGCCTCCCCAGTCTCAGGGTGTTCAACTCCCACAGTAGAATAGGCTCTCTTTAGAGAAGTTATGGGCAGGGGATGTTGGCCTTCTTATTGAGACTCCCACAGTCTCTGTAGCCCATATCTCCAGCCCCAGGCAGCTATTACCATGGATGGCCTCTGAGTACAGATATTAGAACACGGGAGGCTTTTACCTTTGAGCACATTTTATGTATTTCTTTGAATGGCTAAATGCATTCCCCAGGGGTGTGCATTTCTCATCCAGGTTGAGCTTAAAGACCTGAGGCTCACATTGGGACTCTATAACATTGGCATCTACTTCTGTCCTACATTTCCTGCTATTTAATTCCTTCTATCATCTTGGAGATTCTAAATTCTGACCCTTGACCAGATTTGGCAAAAATGGCACAAGTTTGCCTGCCCTTTCTCTGTGGCTGCATCTCTTATATCGGAAAACCACATCACATACATGAGATGCACAGGCCTTTAGGATTTGTACAGATGGGCACATGATGGCTAGAGAGTTCCATAATCTTTGATTTCTCATGAAAGTTAAATATAAGCTGCCATGTAGAGCCATGCTTCTCAAATTACTTGGGTTAAAGTGTTGATTTTATTGTTTTTTCTAACATTTTAAATCCATTTAAAATGCAATAAAAATACATTTAACAAATTTTAAAAGTACACAAAATGCAAGCTCTCTTTTCATTTTATTTTATTTCTTATCCTCATCCAAGGTATGTTTTTTACTTAATTTTATTATTTTTTAAAATGTATTTTTATTGTTGAAAGTATTACAGATTGCCTCTTTCCCCCACCACCATTAATTCCCTTTACCTTGCTCCTACCCCATTCTGAACTATTGTCTATGTCCATGAGTTATGCAAATTTTTATTGATTTTAGATATAAAGGAAGAGAAACAGTGAGAAACATTGATGTGAGAGAGAAACATCAAACAGTTACCTTGTTGACATGCCCTGACCAGGATTGAGCCCACAATCTGGGCATGTGCCCTGACCTAGAATAAAAAATGCAACCTTTTGATGTATGGATGATGCTCCATCCCACCAGGATGCAAGCTCCCTTTTTATATTTTTAGATTCAACAAGAATAAATTATTCTCAAGTGTTAAAAAATTTCTGAATGCTTTTTCCTCAATTTCAGCATATAGTTAAAGACCAGCAGCAAGCAACTTAGAGGTTAGCCAGTCTGGTGTCCCACCATTTGAGTAACTCTGACTGAGAGCCTATGTGGGAAGGTTCCCAGCCAGTCCTTTTTGAATCCAGGAACAGAGTATGTCTCCCCTTTTTAAAAATCATGATGTGGGGAGATTGTAGCTTTGATCCTTTTACCAAAGCTGTGAATGCCTCCATCCTATCCAGCCACTCCCAAGAAATTAGAACCCACAGTCAGAAAGTAGGTTACCTGCAATTAGGATGTAGAAAGATAGCCTTGTCCATAAACTTGAAGACTTGGGCTTCCTTGAAATATTTTTTTAAATATATTTTACTGATTTTTTTTTTTTTTACAGAGAGTAAGGGAGAGAGATAGAGAGTTAGAAACATTGATGAGAGAGAAACATTGATTCACCTGCTTCCTACACATTCCCTACTGGGGATGTGCCCACAACCAAGGTACATGCCCTTGACTGGAATCGAACCTGAGACCCTTCAGTCTGTAGGCCGACACTCTATCCACTGAGCCAAACCAGTCAGGGCTCCTTGAAATCTTTTACAATGCAGATGAAAGGCCTTCACCATTCAAGACAGCCTTGATTTTAAGTTATCAATGACAGGTTGTTTTCTTTGGTGAATATGAGATTTTCCTAACTAAACTAGAGTTACCTTAAATGACCTCATTCATGACAACTGGTTTAGACATGTGCACTGAGGTGTCCATGAAATAGCTACTTAAATTAGGGAAGTAGGAATATAGGTCCAGCAGATGTTCTAAGTCATCCTGTGTTTTCTCACCATGTCAATTTGGGAAGCATCAAAAAGTGTAAGTATTGTTTAAAGTGTCAAGATGTCTGTGTAGGGGCCAAGTACTTTAACATGAAAATAACAAAGCCAATGATCTCAGCTAAGTGCTTAAAATAACAACCTAAATTTTATATGAGAGGGAGGTATGAAAGGAGGAAGGGAGAGAAAAAAGGAGAAGCAAGAATCTAAAATTTTGCAATAGCAGATGCCCTTTGAAGAGGATGGATTTGAGGAATCAGCACTAATCTTTAGGTTCAGTAGCATTAGCATATTTAATTGCATCAAAATTGCTTACATTCCTTTGTTACTCTACAGAACACTTTCATGATGGTTAAAGTATGCATCACAGCATTAACTGCATTAAGTGTATTTGTTCACTGCCTGAAATTACTGCATCAGTCAAGAAGATTGCAACTGGCTTGGCATATAATTGGTAGAAAGATTTACTTCTGAGCCTGGAACTATGCAGAGCAATTAAATGGAAAGATGGTGCCATTATCTGAAAAACTCAAGCAAAAGAAGCTATTACAAAGGTGAAGTTATGCAAGGAGATTTTGAGGGATCATTAGAGAGAATTTTCTAGATTGACACATTGTATGTGTTGATTTTATCTAACCAATTTTACCACTTAGCAAGACTCATTAATCTGGAGTACATGGTGCCTATCTTGTTAGTGCCCTTAGCAAACTGATAACCTGTTGTTCACATAAATAAATGATAAGAACTGATGCTATAAAATGCTATAGTAGAATGAAGGGATTGAGTTTTTCAGCTGCCAATTTTTATTGGGCACCAGAGTTACCTGGGCCCCTTGTCAATAATGTAGATTCCAGGTCCCTAAGTCCAGATATCCCAAGTCATCACATTTGGGCAACATGACTGCCAACACAAGCACGCCAGGTGAGTGTAACACAGGTGGCTCCTCATGCACTTTTCAGAATTGATATGACTTCCCCATCGTAAGCATGAGGGGATAAAGACACTTTAGCTGTATGGCTTTGATTAGGTAATTTAAACTCTAAAAGGCAGAACCAAGCTGGAACTCTGGGACCCAGTTCTAACTCATGCTACCTGAAAACTACCTAGGTGTCTGGCTGAATCAGATCCCTGTACAACACATTGGAAGCAAACACATCTTTCTTAATCTACAACCAGAAGGATTGGCCAAAGCCAGGGATAACCCAGACAAGTAAAGTTCATAGTAGGTCATCGATGTTGCTTCTAAAATTCTACCTTAGTTTCCATTATATCTGGTTACTGACTGTCTTGGATCTTCACAACCTCAGACACCACTTGAAGGCATAGGGGACAGTTGGGGAACCTAAACAATCGTAAGAGGAGGTTGAAAAACTAAAGTCCATACCTAGTCCAGTTATAAACATGGGAAGGATGCCTCAGAACCGAACAATTCCCTTTTGCATCATTTCTACAGCAATTCTCGGACACCAGTCAGGTGTTTCATAACTCAGTTCAGTCCTGACACTAACTATCCAGAGTTAGCACAGACACCACAGGTTAAGGGTTTAGTCCAAAAGACTGACCCTACTTCAAATGCCAGTCCTGTGGTCTGTATGTTCCTAAGCCACTCCCAGTTCTGCATAGCCAGCTACAAATTTGGGAGCTCCCACAACCCCCTTCAGATTTGATAATTTGTTAGGACAACTCTCAGATCTCAGGAAAGAGCTATACTTATAACTGTAGTTCTATTGTAAATGAGGCAATTAAGAAGCAGTCAAACAGAAAAGATGTATGGGGCAAGGAATGGAGGTGCAGCTTCCATACCTTGCTCAGATGTTCATCCTTCAATGTGTTTACCATCCTGGAAGCTCTGAGCCTGGGCTTCAGAGGTTTGTTTTTTTTAAAGATATTTTATTGATTTTTTTACAGAGAGGAAGGGAAAGGGATAGAGAGTTAGAAACATCAATGAGAGAGAGACATCGATCAGCCGCCTCCTGCACGACCCCCACTGGGGATGTGCCCGCAACCAGGACACATGCCCTTTGACCAGAATCGAACCTGGAACCTTTCAGTCCGCAGCCTGACACTCTATCCACTGAGCCAAACCGGTTTCGGCTGTTTTGTTTTTTTGAGGGTTCATTAAGTAGCCCCAATTAATGAAATCATTGGTCACATGACTGCACTCAATCACCTTTGGTCTTTCTGCTGACCAGTCCCCAGTCTGAGGCTACCTAGGTGCCTTGCTGGGAGTCATCTCATTAGCATAAATTCAAGTATGGTCTAAAAAGGTTCCTTACAAGTAATGGAAGACATACCCATCATTCAAGAAATCCCAAGGGTTTTTAGGTGCACTGTGCCAGAAACTCTGGACAAAGACCAAACCTTTTGATTCTTGTTATAGCACATCACTCAATTTTGTTTTGAATAAATATTGTTGTCAGAGAAGGTCATTTGTCTTATTGACTAATCTGCGGCAATGTGCAAGGAGACATTTACTATCTGGGCCTGGACTGCAATATATAGAAGTATTAGAAATTATTATGTGTACAGTTTGCATTTTTTATATTAAAAATGATGGGAGACAAGATGACTTTATAGATTATTTTGTAACTGCCTAAATGCTATTATGATGTATAAGAGAGAAAAGATTTATAGCATGGTACATTACCTCGTTAGGAAAATTAGGCTGTAGTAATAAATAACATCCAATGGCACTTTACAGTTTATAATGTGCTTTCATGGGCATCATAATAAACTGCTAACATTTATTGAATGCATCCTTGGGTCAAACTCTGTGCTAAGAGCTCATATGCATGATAACTCTGGCTACTATGCACCATAACTCTATTACGTAGACACTGTTACTATCCCCGTTGTGCTAATGAGAAAACTGGATGTTCACAAGGTTAAAAACTTGTTGAAGGTCACAAATTAGCATTAGAACTTGAAACCTGGTTCATCTGAGCTTAGAGCAGTGCACTATATTTATAAGCCCTCTGTTCTAAGCTGAACATAGAGGAGAAAAACAGAATGGCCTAGTTATAGTCTTTGTCACACAGACTTGCCTATTTTACCTTGGGCAGTTCACTGATTTCTTGTGAGCGGCTGGGGCAAGTTAGGGTAAATAAGCTATGACATTTTGTGGGTTTTTTGTTTATTTATTTATTTATTTATTTTTTTGAGATTTGATGTCTGGGTTTGGCTTTTGCTTAAGTTTGGTCCCTGATATTGTGGGAGGTGATGTTTTTTAAATCTGGGGCCCTGGAGGGTGAGGGGTAGCTTCCTTGAGAAAGTGTAAGGCCAGTTTCTCTATCATCTTTAATGCTGTAATTCCTGGTTCCAACATACTTAATCCCAACATACTTATTTTCTCTGCTTCTCTCTGAATATAAATGGAGACTCACACAGAGTCCTACAGACAATATTGAAAGAATGAGAGAGAGGTCGAAAACCTGGACTACAGGCTTTATAAGAGGAGAAGGACCCTGCCAGGCTGCCCCACAAGGGGAGAAGAACAACATGTACAGAGATGAACACACCTTTTGAGGGGAGGAATGGGAAGGTTTAGGGTGGTTTCATATAAGGCACAAGGCACATGATTAGGCATTTAGGTACTTAGAATCCAGGGTTTAGGGTATTTGGCAGGTGCTGATTGGTGGTTCAATGTACAGGACATCTAAGGTGCCCGATTAGGTGCTCAGGAATGTCCAGGTGCAGGTGCAGGACATTCGTCCACCAGTTGGGGAAAGTGAAGATCCATCAGATATAAGTGCAGATTTCAAAATAAGCAGCATCCTAGAAAATGCCTTCATAATCCACAGACTTAATCCCGCTCTGTCTTTCTAATGAATGAAGTCTGTTTTCCTTTTTTGCCTTGTAGAGCAGGAACTGGTCTCAGTGGGCTGGGGTTGTACCTGTTGGCATTCTTATTTATAAATTAGGTGCTCTTCCTCTTCCTGTAGGGATTGAACGGGTCTGAGCCTTAGTTTCTTGATGCCAAATGCTGATTACACCCACTTTAGGAGATTACCAGGAGGATAAATGCAGTCTGGGAATTGCTTTACGCATTATTGACTTAAATCCAGTTTAAAGCTTTTTCCTGTACTCCTTTCCTTTCCCCTGTTCTTCTCCTATACTCATGGACAGCTGGTGTGTTGGTGGGTCTTGGGCAGCCTGCTGGATGGGAGTGTGTCCTGCAGTTACTATTGCCTGTTTCAATTTTCAATCTCCCCACCCAGCCAGCTCCCAATACCCCCTCTTCCACCAACTTACCCCCACCACACACACACACAGCTCAGCAGGCTCCCATTTGGAGATGAAAAGGAATATTCTTGGGGCTAGACAGAGAATTCCCCCTCAGCTCATAGGCTGGCTTTATCTTTATCGTGGATCTTTTCCCAGAGCCTGGGGAGGGCCTGATTAAACGTGGCTCTGAATCTTGAGTCCTCATGGTAAGTGTGACCTGACAGAACTTCAAGTATGGACCACAAATCTGTGAGGACCTAGAGGACCTTGGCCTCTGTGTTGTTATGTTGGTCAGGGCAGTAGGAGGAAGCCAGGGGACAGCCTGAGGGTGCTCCATAGAAATGCAGCATTAGAGTTCTGAAGGTGGACTTCCTGGATTCAAGACCTGGCTCTGCTGCTTACTGGCTTGATAAAATCTTGGGAGACTTATTTAACTTTCCTATGCCTCAGTTCACTCATCTGTGCAATGAAGATAAGAGTATCTATCTCACAGTGTCATGGTGAGAATGTCTGACATATTAAACCTATGTTTTTACTATTATTCATAATCTTTTTTTATTGACTTTATTTTCAATTTTTTCTATATCATTAAATTCTTTCCTTTTCTTAATTATACTAGAGGCCCGGTGCACAAAATTCATGCATGGGTAGAGTCCCTAGGTCTGGCCAGGGATCAGGGCCGATCAGGGCCTTCTGGCTGTTGGCTGGAACCTCCTTTCATTCCGTGCCACCCCCTGGTGGTCAGTGCATGTCACAGTGAGCAACTGAACTCCTGATCTTCCCATTGAATGTTGAACTCCCAGGAGATAATTTGCATGAAATTCATGCGGGGGGGGGGAGGGGGAGGGCGTGTCCCTCAGTCCAGCCTGTACCCTCTCCAATCTGGGACCCCTTGAGGGATGCCCAACTGCATAATCTTTGCATTAATATGAGGAATTAAGCAAATTGTCCTGGGACTCTTGATACTTTATTAATGTAATGAAGTTAATATCAGGAATCAGAAAGTTGTGGCAACATCAGGGTTTGTCCAAGTTTTATTTAAATACAATTTCTCACAGGATGGTGGTAAAAATAAAGGTTATGGATGATACAAGGGCAGGCTTTATTTTTCTCAATAATTTTGAATTTATTTTAATGTAGTTGGGAAAATATAAATAACATTATCAAGGGAATGAGTCTATGATTTTATTTGGGATGAGACCAAAACCTGGCAGTGGGAGAATAAGACTCAATATGCGCCAAGGACTAGACATATTTCTTTGGAGAGTTTTAGAATATGAGATGCTCTTCATCCAAATCTTCATCCAAATCTGCTCTCCGAGTGCTCAGAGACTTTGGAAAACACAAACTGCAAAAGAACCATAAGTTTTCGTTGACTTGTAATGAAATAAGATTACAGATAGAATTTGGTACAGTCAAACCTCACTTCTCCAACATCTTCCATTTTAAATGATTTGGTTCTGGAACAAGTTGTTCACAGAAAAAAATGTCTCAGTTGTCAACCAAACTTCACTTTTCAACTTAGCATGACAAAATATGTGGGCAACAAAGGAAAGAATGCTTTTGTTGCTGGCAAAATGGTAGATGAGCACAAAAGAGGCCATCAAGAGTGTTAATGTTGCTAAGGGTGTGGACTTGCTCCCAAAACAGCAGTCACAAGCAGTTGAATAGATAAAAAACTATTGTTGGTTAGATAAAGAAAAGCAGTTAGCTGGTGATAGCCTTCCCCAAGCATTGATATATGAAAAATTCCTTGAAGACTAGTAGGCAGGTGGTTTGATAAATTTACGAAAATAAGTGTTTATTTAAAAATTAAACAGTACATTAGATATGTACTGTATATAATAAAGGTTAAAAGAGGGAATCATTTAGGGATCTGGAACAGATTAATTAAATTTACATTCTCTCTTATGGGAGAATAAATTATTTGGTTTTCAAACACATCATCTCTCTATCAGCCTTCCAGAATCAATTAAATTTGAGAAATAAGATTCCATTGTATTTTTAAATAATTTTGAAAAACACTTTTAGAAGAAACATGTCCATATGGTTTAATAATATTAAACTAGATTTTCCCCTTGCATAATGTTTCAGTAACATCAATAGTGAGTCTTCACCCAAGCCTGGTTCTTGGCTCATTCAATGGTGACCTCACCTAAGTAGGAGGTCCTTTACTGATGCTAAAAGTCTGCTCCAGAGTAGAAATTACCATTCCAAAGGGGCAATTGAAATGGTAATCCTACCCACTCCTCCACTCCCCACCCCCACCCCAAACTGGTATGCTGAGAAGAGCTTCAGTGCAGAGGACAGCCAGCTTTCCTACCTTCCTTCTTACTTCCCTGAGGATCACCCTGTTTGGGGCTTGGCATTTTGTCCAATGAGCCACCAAGAAAATGCCATCAGTTGTCTCTTTTGAGAGCTGTGACACACATATAGAGAGCGTGAGGGAGCCTATTTTCAGTTTTGTCTCATTCTTCATGTCTGCCTTTGGTGAGCTATATATGTTGCCCAGGCCTCACTGCTTAAGTAGGCTAGTAAAGCTGACCCAGAGTTCAGAGTCATGAACTGGTTTATCTTGGGTCTAGTTTGGATAGTTCAGATGTGTTATCAATTTCACATGAAACATCTGTCATCCTGCTTCTGTTTGAAGCTTAGAAGATCCTATGACCTTGATCCCATATTCCTACATGGTAAAAATTCACTCTTGTCCCCTTTAGATGTGATACTCGTGGTCCCCACAAGTTCTGTTGCCCTATGTGAGCCTCCTTCATTCAGTGATAGCACCTGCCCTGCCTCTGTAGGCATGTGTGTTTGTGACTTCAAGAATTTTCTTTGGTTACTTAAGTGCCTTTGTTTCTACCTTGTTGACTACTTCAGGAATAGAATGGGTTTGCCAGATGGACAATTTCTGGATATTACAAAAATTGTTTGTGTTAACTTTTCAGTACTTTCCATATATAAATATACCCATCTTTCTAGTTATGATCATGAACTTTAAGATAATTTCAGTTAGGTTTTATTTACTCTAGTAAATCTGGAATTAATTCCTAAATCAAAATTGAATTTTCATTTTAAAATGGTTGGTTTTGAAGTAACCTTGAAGATCCAAGCTTTCTTTATTCTCTTAAATTATCAAAGGAATGAGAAATAACTTAAAAAAAATGAAGAGGAAAAAGCCTCAGCATTCACTGTTATTTGCCAGTGTGTTATCTGCCTCCTTTTTATCATTAGGGAGTCTATTAGAATATCATTGTAAAGGGGAAAAGCATCAGGTAGAAGGAAAACCTACCAGATGAGAAAAAAAGTATATTAGCAGTGATTTAATAATGGTATATTATTATATAATAGAGGCCCAGTGCATGATGGTCAGTGCATGTCATAGCAAGTGATCAAACTAACAGTCTCCCGAATTCCCAAGGGGACAATTTGCATATTAGGCATATATGTATATATATATATATACAGAGAAGCTTTTTAAAAATTATACTATGAAGTAGATATGGCTCGCACCATATTTTCAACTCCACTTTCAATGTTCTGAAATTTGGGTAGTATGCCATATTTTACAAAGATTTGTTTTCAGAAATTATTTAACCATTTCAGGATTTATAATGGAAAAAGTTGAATACCTGCCAAACTCTCTGTGTGATACAATTTGTTCTTATCTTTGTATGTGACTTCCATAACCCAGCATGACATTCTTGGGTAATCTGACAGCTTCCGGGAAAACTAAATCATCAGATTAGGTGCCACATGAAACCTAGGCCAGGTCCTGGCTGTTTTATTTCCAGAGTCATAGAAAAAGTCAGTTCTTGAAGCACTCAGAGCTTGCAATTTCTCCTTTATCAAAAAGGTATTAATGGGACTTAACAGGAGTGGTCACAAACCAAATGAAACCATGTTCCTAAGCC
The DNA here is from genome assembly GCA_011751065.1 of Lasiurus cinereus. NCBI lineage: Eukaryota > Metazoa > Chordata > Mammalia > Chiroptera > Vespertilionidae > Lasiurus > Lasiurus cinereus. Next base: position 2,719,357 of record JAAGEH010000125.1, on the reverse strand, counting down.
CTGAGCACAGTATCCAGCATAAAAGAAACACATCATAAATGTTTTGTTTTGAACACAGGAACTATTTATTAGAACTCAAAGACTTCACTCCTAAGCAACTTTTAAGAAGTTGTCCTGTCTTACTTAAGTAGAAGTTTTGAATTTGAATTTTTTTTTTAAAAAAAGAGCAACATAAAATACCCAATGAAAATAGATGAATGCTATTTTCCCACTAATAGTCTATCATCTGAACTATATTCTATCATTCATCAGTTCCACCTATTCTAGAGTGAAATGTTTAGCAGAGACTGCCAATATTCAGTTATTTTTTTGTCTGCAAGTTTATGTGTTAAGTAACCTGATCCCACACAGACTTTACAAATATTAGAGTGGTGTGGTTGGAACAGAGAGACATGTAAAGTGCTTGTTTTGTGAAGATGTTGGTGAGGGTGACTGTGGTACTGGAAGATCTAAGGCAGTTTTATAGTGTTGTGTAGGCAAAAGAGCTGCTTGGCTGTGTCTTCCGCCTTCCATCTGGCTGTTTGGTGTCCAGTATTTGGGGACCATTCTAATCTTCTAGGCTTTAAGAGGATTGAGTACTTGGTAAATCAGTATGTTAGAGATATATAAGCTGTTAACATCTTAAGCCCAACAATCACAACATCTTTAAGACATGAGAATCAAGGCTGTTGTTCCCTTGGAGACTTTTGACATACTTAGGAGTAAAGGATGCAGAGAATGGAAACCCAACTCTGAAGAAAAATATAGTTTTCTAGGACTGTATTGACTCTAGAATCCCCCCACTGATACCAAAGTCTGTGGATGTTCAGGCCTCTTATATAAAATTTCATATTATTTGCAAATAACATATGCAAATCCTCCTGTATTCTTTAAGTCATCTCTGGATTACTTATAATACCTAATTCAATGTAAATGCTACAAAAATGGTGTTTTTGTTATTTAGGAAATAATAATAAGAAAAAAAGTCTGTACATGTTTAGTACGGATACAACCACCTTCTTCCCTCTGCTTTCATATTCCAGTAAGTCGCTATTTTCTAACTCATGGTGCGGGATAGAATTTGGGACTCTTTCTTTCTTTCCTGTTTTATTCTCACTTTGAATGGATTGCTGACTTCTCTTTACTCTGTTAGCCATGTATATCTTAAACACCTATCCTTTCTCTTTCTTGAAATCCCCAGTATCACATCCCACACCAATATTCCTACTCCATTATAAACCATCAGTCTATTTGCCCCTTCCATGGGCCTCCTAATGATTCACCAGATTTTGTCCACTGTGTTCATGCTAAGATGCAAGTCTGATCATTACTCTCTTCTACTTAAAATTCTTGCGTGAATGCTCATAATTCTTGGGCCTGGCCTTTAACAGGATTCTTCATGTATTCGCTCCTGCACACTTTTCCAGTTCTATAGCCCACTGTCCCCCCTCTCTACCTCACTCACCACATGGCCTCCACTTTACACATTCTGAATTCATTCATTTCCTTCAACTTGTCATGTCCTCTCGATCGTCTGGCCTTTACACATTCTGTTTTCTCCTACCTTGACCATTCCCACCCAAGCTACCTGCTCCCCATTTACCCTTCAGTTGTTAGCTTACACATTCCTTTCTTTGAAATGGCTTCTTTATGTTTTTATTTTTTAAGTTTTTCTGCATATCCTTTACAATGTTTTTTATTTTAAATTTTATTTTTTAGCTTTATTTTTGCTGTTGATACTATTACAGATGACCCCATTTACCTGCTCCCCCTTTGTCCATTTCCACCTAGCCCTAATCCCCCCTTCTCTGGAAAATTGGATAGGTACATGCAAAAAAAAAAAAAAATTAAACTAGACCACCAATTTATACCATACTCAGAATAAACTCAAAATGGATAAAAGTCTTAAATGTAAGTCACAAAACTATAAAAATTCTAAAAGAAAGCATAGGCAGTAAATTCTAAGACCTGTTTCATACCAATATGTTTGCCAATACATCTCCTAGAGCAAGATCAACAAAGAAAAAATAAACAAATGGGACTACATCAGTGTTTTTCTTTTCTAAGATTTCCTTTTAAGTGTGCATCTTTTCTGAATATTTTTATATATCTTTGCTTATGACACATTTTAAAATATTATTGATTTTTTACAGAGAGGGAGGAAGAGAGATAGAGTTAGAAACATTGATGAGAGAGAAACATCGATTAGCTGCTTCCTGCACACCCCTACTGGAGATATGCCTGCAACCATAGTACATGCCCTTGATCAGAAATCAAACCTGGGAAACTTCAGTCCACAGGCCGAGGCTCTCTCCACTGAGCCAAACCGGTTAGGGATGCTTACAACATTTTTAATGTATAATGTTTCCCTGTTGTCTTTTCTGTGTCCAACATTTGTCAAATATTCAAGTAATAGAATTAACAACAGCAGCCACTCCTAACATTTACTGAATGCTTCTTTCAACTGAGGCACTTTTCTAAGGGAATTAAATACATAAATAAATATATTAATGCAACTATTATGTGTGGCAGATGCAGATGAAACAGACACAGAGTAGTTAAGCCATTGCCTAGCTCTCATAGCTGGAATGATAACACCAGTTTTCAAGCCCAGGCAGCTGGATCTTAGGATCCACATTTTAACCTGTGAAACAAATGGCTTCATCCACCTTCTGTCACATAGTCAGCACCTAGCATAATTCCTGAGCACATAATGGGTACTCAATTAGTAGATGTCGAGAAAAGAATAAATGAATGTAACTTGGCAATGTGTCAGTCATAAGAGTTCATGCACAAGTGAAAAAATCACTGCATTCCATGCCTGATTCTTTCTCATGCTTCTAGGCTGTGAAGGAAAGCTTTCTTAACCACCAGGTAATATGGCTTTTGCTCACTTCATTTCTAAATCATCTATTACCCTATAGGAAACTAAGCAGCTCTAATGGCCTTTTGGCAATATTTTTTCTATGATAGTATGTTCTTGTTTGCAAATGAATGAAACCAGCTTTGATCAATGACACTGAAAATGGATCTATTATTGAGTAGTTCATAGAATCAATCAGAAGGGGAGACATGAAAAACAAGCCAGAACCAAAAAATATACTAGAAAAACAGGGACACATATGACCATATGCGTGAAAAGCTGTCATCAGTTACTTAAAATGCTTTTGCTGGCATCTTCTCCTCTGATCTTTGTCCACCGCTGGATACTCATCACAATTTCTGGGAATCATCTGCAGAAGTCGATTACAGAAAGAAATTACAGATTTTGGCATTATTAATGCATTCTGTAAAGAGAAAACAACTGGTATGAAGGTAAACTCTATGAAGAGAGAACAACTAGTTGGATGTAAAAATATCATTTGATTGATCTATTTTGCCTCTATTGTTCAAATATCCTGTCAAGCCTTTTCAATTAACTAATAAATTATCTTGGTGTCTTTGCCATGTAGCCAAAGATGTTTGTGGTTACAATAAGACCTTTCAACTAGCCACAACCAATTCTCAGCTCTAGCAGTTGCATTAGGTTGCTATTAATA